>VZTZ01036321.1:375179-507085 GCA_013400955.1 Drymodes brunneopygia
TTTTTTTTTTTTTTTTTAACAGGGAAAAATAATTAACCTTCACCTCAGGTCCCAACTCGCATAACCACAGATGAGATTCTACTAATAATTTGCTTGCTTAAGTGACTCATAATAAACACTGTTAGTTTACTTTTGCTTTGAGAGCAGCTGATCTTTGGAACAAACCGCCCACAGGCGTAAAATCATGTCACCCATTTGCTGATTTAACCCCCTGGGTGCTCACACATCTGCAGACCCTGATAAACTGCTGCTTGCAGGAAAGCCTGGAGTCTGGCAAATTTTGTCATTGAATGTAAAATAATATCCAGGGAGGATGAGATCTCTTCTTCACCTGTTTCACACCGGGATGTCTTCGCTGAGGTCTGTGGCCCCCACATATGGGTCCAGGGATGAGGGTGGAGGCAGGGGCTTCCTACCCCATCCAAAACTGCTGACCAGTTACTTATTTTGCATTTTCTGAGGTGGCATATTTTCCGTATGACAAGTTCTCCTGAGGATCCTTTCACCCATCAATTATAGATGAGCATGCTCAGCCTTGATTCCCCCTCGGGGCAGCCTCAATCTCAGCAGTGCTGATATCGGGTTTGGAAGGCACCAAGGCTCCCTGTGACCTCATGCTGAACACAGGATCCTAATGGGACACCACTGGGCTAATGCCAGTCTCAGGAGGACACACTGCTGCTGTAAATAAAAGGAGTCAGGGTCTGTTTTCACAGAGTTAACCTCTTTTCCCTCCAAAGCACTGGGTGGGTGCCCTCCCTCACTGCCTGCACAGAGAGCCCTGTCTCTGTGCTTTGCCTGGACATGGCTGAGGCACACAGATGAAGCTCAGGAGGAACCCCACTGCAATTTCATGACCCCTCGTGCAATGCAGAGATGACAAGTTCACACTGGCCTGGGTGTGCTGCTGTGTGTGCCAGCAGTGGAACACCCTCCCATCTGCAAAGTGTGACCTGGGCACGCCTGGTGCCACGGCCGCCGTGCAGGAGGGACTGTGCCCTGTTCTGCCATGGAGATAACCCAGCCTGAACCAACAGAAGGGCTTCCCCAAGGTCATACAGCAAACCTGCCAGAGCATGCCCTGTAATGTAATTTAAACATCAAAACCCAGTCCATGGAGCAGGCAATTGCTCCTGTGCTGTGTGCACATGTTCCTTTGCCCTCTGCGTTCGGCACTCGATGCAAGGAGGGTTTGCAAGAGCAGCAAATTGGCCTCAGGCTGCTGAACAGCAGTTTTCTGTGGAGCTCTCAGACTAATACATTTTTTGGAAGAGAATTTATTTCTCTTCATCCCCAGCTTATGGTTTCAGCTAAGCAAAAACCTGCTTGACCTAATTTCTCCACCTTGCTGATCAAAGGTCATGTTTACCAGGATTATTTCTGTCTTCATTGTAGGCACAGCTGGTAAACAACATGGAGATTTTACAGTATTTAACTTTCTGATAGATTTATGGAGGCTCCCTGCCTGACTTCCTTTGCTTCTTTCAAAGCTATTGCACTCACCCTTCAGATGATACCATGCACTGTGTACCTTCAGGCCCAAAACCCAAGCTGAGCGAGAGAAAAGAGCCATGTGTCAGCAATTATTCACCCTCCCTCCCCAGAGCCAGCCCCAAACCTCCACTCTGGATCATCTGCCTCCCACAGAGTGCTCGTGTTGGATCAGGACCAGCCCAGCCCTGCTCAGGTACAGTGATGAGCATTGCCAGGCTGCCAGCTGTAACCAAAGCAGAGGTGAGGTCCTACCACCTTCCCTGAGCTAGAAGCTGCATGACCTCCACAAACCAGGGTGAAAAAGCTCTTCCTCCATAGGGAAAATATGAGGGCTGGGGCTGGCTCATCAGCTCTCACTGCCTTTTGGCTTCAATATGAGGGGAAAAAAAAAAAAAAAAAAGAAGAAGAAAAAAAAAAGAGGTTTGCTGGTCCAGCAATTGTCTAAAGAGCTTTGCACCCTTGGGAGCTGTAGCACACTGCTGGGAGAACACAGGAATATATCTCCATCCAACACCTGGCCTTCTCACAGTGCAGTGGTGGTTGGAAGGGTTCAGGCTGGATTTTCCAAGTCACAAAGCCTCCCACTATTTGGATTTGAGAGACAATTTCTTCTGTCCCCCAGTTAAATAGCTCCAGCAGTGATAGCAGAGGGCTGCAGTCCAGACCTGGGGCTCCAGCCCTGCCTGTGCCAGGTAACACCTGGTGGCAAAAGGAGCAGAGGGTGTCCCTGTGGGCACCAGGTGTGCTCTGGAGTCACTGAGCAGACAGCAGGGACCATCCAGCTACCCAGATGAGGATGCTTTCCCCCATCCTTCCCCAGTTAAACCCTGGCTTCTGCAGTACCTTCCTCAAAGCTGTGTTTGCATCACCAGTTACTGAGGGAGAGCAGTTTGGGAGCTTCTGCTTTTGCCAGAGTGTTCATGCCAGCAAAGAGATTATTCCAATCCTCTCTCCTCAGGAGTCAACCAGGGGGAAAGCTGCACTACGTGCTCTTACTGGTATTGATCCACAAGCAAAGTCAGTGACTCACAAGGAAATATTATTTCACCTACCAAACAATGGTCTAAATATATAGTATTCAGTATATTTTATCTTCTTTCCATCAGCCTCCACAGGGTAACGTATCTTATTCAAACACCATGAAGTCATACTTCCCTGGTACATCCATTTTCAATTATTTATTGAACAATGGAGGTTGGAATGGACTGAGTCCTGCCGTGGTCAATCATTTCTTCTTTTTCTAATTGAGTCAGCAAAAGGTGGTATAGTTGTATAGAGGTAACAACTTGTTAGTTACTGCTTTGGAAAGGTTTTGGACCAGACTCCCAAAAAAAGGGCATTGCTCCTTCTTCAGAGGCACTGCTCTCACCAGAAGTAGTCAGTGCAAGGCTTTACTTGCCCTCTTGCCCTGGGGAAGAGACACAGGTCTGCACCTCTTCATATGTTTTAAGTCTGAGCTGTTTTATTACATTTATAACATGAGGTAGTCAAAGAACATGCAGAAAAGCTCTAGAAATATCAGCCTATCTTCTTGAGGTTTCCAGGAACCTCAAAGCAAGCTCTAACCAGAGAAAAAAGCAAAGCCCAAACCCACCTGTGAGTCTCTTAACCCTAGATTTCCTAAAAGTGCCACCACAAATAAGCTGGGTAAGAAGTTACTCTGCACTACCTGAGACAATCTTGTCACCTTCCCATGCCTTCATGCATCCCCCAGCAGCTGGGGAATAGCACTGGCAGCTCAGGTGGTGGATGTGTGCAAGGACCACATTTCCAGCTTCAGAGAGGAAACTTAAATGAGGCACATGAAAAAACGTTTGTCTTTTTTTTTTTTTTAATCCCCTCAGAAAATTCTGGCCACTGATAAAAAAAAAAAAGGCTTTTTTATTAGAAAACTCTGAAGCTTTCTGAAGAGCATAGCAGCCAAAAAGCATTGCCATTCCTGCAAGATAGGAGGAGAGTCTTTTAAAGCAAAAATATTTGTAAGTGTGAGTTAAATTCTTGGCTTTCAATAATCTACTGATTGCAATGGTGCGGCAGGAGATGGGGCCTGTTTGCTTCAGGAGACTGCCCTGGCTTTTACAAGGAAATGGTGTAAATGAAGTTAAGCTGTAATTTGTGGATAATTGAGTGATCAGTGACAAATGTCCCTGTGACACACAACAAGCTGTCATGGAAAAAGTATGCTGCCACAGCAACATGTCACATGTGGTCTTAAAGTGATTATTCTAAATCATCCAGTGTCTCTGCTCAGTGTTTGCTTAAATAAAAAAAAAATCCCCAAATTTGACCTTTACAAAGTTTAATTTAAAATAAAATAAAATAAATAAATAAAGGGCATCCAGAGATAAGTTAGAGATTTTGCTGCCAACTCGAGTAGACTCCGGCCAGGCATCTGAACTGACCACTAACATGGGTAAAGTGAGATGCTCACCCTCTTCTCTTGCAGAAATGTTGTGCTAACAAACATTTTCAGGTCAAAAACCCAGAGGTGTAAACTAATAACCCAGAGTGAAGAGCTGGTGTGGCAGCTCCAATTTGCACACACCGGCCAAGGGTAGCCTGTACTCACAAACCTGAGCCTCCCCAAATATGCTCTTTCTGGAACATTGTGCCACAGAAAATTAATTGCATTCCAGCTCCAGGGAGCATTAGCACTTCTCTGAATTCAGGGCCAGCCTAAGGAGCAGCCGTGCCCTAGGCAAAGAATCCAGCCCCCTCCTGGCCTTTGCCCCCTCCTCTGCAGGGCTGAAAAGGAAAAATTATAATAAATCACAGCCTTTAGAGACACCTACTAAAAACTGACTGGAATATAAATGTATAAATAAAATAGGAACTGAACGTACTCAGCCCTCGATTGTGGCTTTTCTTCCCTTCTCACTTTCATTTCTTCTTCCCTTTCTTTCACCTTTGTTTCACACATTCTCCTCTCCCTGCCCCCTCCCCCTCGTCTCCCTCAGTTTTCCCCCTCCTTTGTTGTCTTTTACTTTCTAGCCCCTTTCCAAGACTGTCCTTTCTCACCCTTTCTGTTCATCACTCCCTATTGGTAGTTAGAGCTCTTTCCTTCTTCCTCAGCACTTTTTTTGACTCTTTTCTCTTCCCCAAGGATGTCCTGAAGATAAGAAAACAGCCCTCTGCAGAACAATCTGTATCTTTCAGAGATTGCATCCTTGTCATTCTTTTCCTTACAAAGAGCAATTCCCATTTAAGATACCTTTTAAGTTTTTCTCAGGACTGGCATTCAGGTATAAAAGAACCCAGAATCATCTATTTCCTTTGGAAAGTTTGGCATATATGTGGTGCTTTCTTTAGATAATATGTTACTTAGGAGCAAACTTGCTACCCTTGTGCAAGATTTTTGTGGCTGTGGAAGGTTCAAGCATGCAGGTAGTTAAAAACTGATCTGTCTTGGCAAAGGGGCTTAGTTCTGGCCAATTCATACACTGTTATTCTTGCAAGTTTGAGTTACTGTGAGTCATGTAAAGTGCAAGGAGTAAAAAAACTAATTCATGATCTTACCAACTTCTCTATTCACAAGTTTTATCACATTAACCATCTAAATCTCTCTAACATGATATAACACCCCCAATGGGGATGAATTATGTCAATATAAAGTTGCTTATACTGCTCCAGTTACTCTGTCAGGGGAAGGGAAGGAAATACATACAGAAGGTCCCTTTATGCTGAGGTGCCTGATTCTGCCTGAGCAGCTGCAGCTATGAAAAGTCTCACACTGCTGGTCAGTGGAGCTCTGGCAGTATAGAAACTATCTGTAATAACCTGAACATGAGAAAGAAAAACTATTTTGTGAATGAACAGTCCTGCAGCAGAGAAGCTGTGCGGTTTTTCTGGGATCCTGTGGTATCCTGTTGACATCTGAAGCATTTTATCTTTGTTACAACACCTCTCCAAGGGATCTCTGTTACAACACCTTTCCAAGGGAAGCATTTTCCTGACTGTGTTTCCCATGAGCTCCCTCCCCTGTATGTTCTTTTCTCGCCTACTGACTCCAGCTTGCTCTGCATGTCCTCAGGATTTGTGTTGCAGAGGCACTGCTGGAAATGAAGAGGCAATTTCTGCTGCTGTTGGTGTCAGGGTTATCCCATCACAGCTTGGTTCCTGCATCCCTGGCTGTGTTGAGAGGGTCTCCATGGAGGAGTATATGGAGATCTGGGACATCTGACACTGGTGTTCCCCCTTGCTCTATGACCATATATACAAAACACTGACACTGTTGATTTTTCTGCACCAACTCTCCAGAAAACTTCCCAGGATGATGACTTGGATATGGAGAGCTATGATCCTGCAGGCATAAATTCCATAGCCATGTGTCCCATAGGTGTGACCCTCAAATGCTGGTTCAGGATCACAGGAGGCCAGTGTACACCAGTTCCTTCCAGCCCATGGAGAGCACGCAGTGCTGAGCACTGTGCACAGCCACACCTCATCCCAACAGGCAGCAAGGCAAGTGTGGGCTCTCTTGGTCATGGAGAAACATTCCAGGAACTGCTGTGGGGATATATCAGAGATCTCAAGAAGAGAAATAATGGTGTCAGACTTAAATATTGATCAAGGTTTGCCCAGGTAGGATGAGGCATGGTAAGCACCCAAGCTCAGTGTCGTGGAGCTCAGTGCAAACTGATCCTGCCAGGAATGAGGCTGTGACTGAGCTTCAGATGTATTTCTGCAGCTTCTATTAGCTGTGGTCAGCTGCACCTGGAGGGCTGATGGATACCCACTTCCTCATGTAGTGATTTTTATGGATAGTGTATCAGATGTATATTCCTGACAGGTTGCAGGCACATGGACAAAGATCCAGTGTGACATGCTGTGCCTCAGGAGAAGTGTCTCTCTAACTCCCAGCATGACTGGCCAAATGTTCCCCCTTCCTTAAACTGCTCTGCAGAACCTTTTCTCTGGCTCCAAATGAGCTTCCTGAGGCTGCTGGTGGTGGTGCTCCTCCAAAGGCTTGCCACAGATTAGGAGTGCTTTCAGACAAACCAGTGCAACACCGCCTGGCACATTCACATACTGGATGTCTCAGATATGTCAGGGGTATAAAGCGTGATCTTATCAACTTCATAGAATCACAGAGTTGGAAGGGATTATTAAAGATCATCTAATCCAGCCCTCCTGCCATGAGCAGGGACATCTTCATCTCGATCAGGTTCATCTTCCAAGGCTGCCCTTCTGTCTTTGATCCCTGCTCCACTTGAGTCAACAGGACATCACTTTCAGTGAGCAGGGCTGGGAGTGCTCTTCTCACCAGAGTTAAATCCAAATACAGCATTGCTATTGAAAACAGGGAGGCTTGTTTAAAGTACTGAAAGCATCTTAATTCCTCGTCTCTGTTCCTCAGATGGAATTTAATGTTCTGAGAAAATGTGCATATTTTCTCACCAGAAGAATAAACTTAATTGATCCTTTCATTTTTAACTCTCTGCCCGGTGGCAATCGGTCACCTCTTTGCAATAATAGCTGCAAAGAAAATAATCTTTGCTGGATCAGATGAAAAGGTGCAGAAAAAGTCACAGAATTAACTGGCAGAGCAATCTGGTTGTTGCCCTAACATATGGAAATAATAAGTGCCAGCCAGATAGAGCCTGAACACTGAGCTTTCATTTTGTTATTCTAAGCACAAAAATAAATATTTTTATGACTACATGTAAAGAGTAAAAGCAAATAGAGTTAATATGTAAAAATATACATTTTGCTTCATTATGTGTAATAATACATATTGATTTCATTACAATATTTTTGTTAAGATCAGTTTGCCTGGGAATAGTGGTCTATTCCTAAAGCACAGCCTGCCTTTTTCAACCCATCTTTCTGAGGTGTTGAGCTAGTATAAAATGAAAGGGAAATATTAACTAGGCTGTATTATGAAGATTTAGACACTGGGTTGTGTGGGGGGGGGGGAGGCATTTGGAAAAATGTGAACTAAAAACATTTTTATTTTTACAGTTGAACGTGTCTGTCTGGTTTTCAGTCGTGGACTACTATGGGGATGAAAGAAGAAACAGAGAGGGAAATGGCAGCAGTGCTCCCAACTGTGAAATGTTCCAAGCAGTAACACACCAGGCTGCTTTGTGGCATCTCTGCAGCCCCTGTGAGATGAGGGCAAGGGCACTGCTACAAACCTGGAGCTCAGACCCCACAGGAACTTGGAGCCAGGACAACCACAGAGAAATACAACATTTTTTCAGCTCTGCCCAGGCACAAGCAAAAGTGGAGTCACCCTTCCCCAGGGTTGGCATTGTAGGGATTCTGCCAGTCCTGCCCAGCTCCTCCACTCACCCAAACACTGGGTGTCCCACCCTTACCCTGTGTATCACTTGTGATACTTGACGACCACAAAGATCGGAATTCTGGCAAACAGGTGCCTTCTGCAGCCCAGCACTGGAGAATGATGTCACATGCAGCTGTGCCTTTGGGAGTCCCATTTTGTGTCACCTCTGCCCACTCACCATCTGAGTTAACCCAGTTTATCACTGCCCCTACCCAGTCTGCAAGGCTGGCAACTGAGCAGCTGACAGGCTCCAAATGTCCAACCACATTTCATACAGCATGGGGAGAAAGCTGTGAAAAAACCAGTCACAGTCCCTTAGGATAAGGACATGGAATTTTACAGGCACCGTGGAGGGTAACTGCTGTTTGCTTTTATTATTCATGAACTGGTTTAGCCCAGGAGAGAAAGTGATATTTATATGGATCTTGGGGGAATTCATACAATGAAAAGAAAGAAAACAGCAAAGCCTAAAGAAGGCAGCCTTCTCACCATTCCTCAAGGTGTAAAGACTGCAGTACCTCCAGTGGTTTTGCTGACACTGAAGCTGAACTCACCTCCTTCTGCATCCACTTTCTGAGAGCTTCATTTCCCATTCCAAAAAAGAAAAACCCCCTTGACCAACTCCAAGTTTCTTTGGCCCCCTGCTTGTACAAGAGCCCATCTGTCTGTTTGAACTACTGTGGGCAAATGGTCCCACCAGTGTCATATCCCTCTATTGATTTTGGTCTGGGTGATGACACCAGGGTTAAAGATCAGCCTATATGTACATTATGCAGGCTCTGAGGAATGCTGACATGAGGTGCTTGCAGCAGCAAGAAAAGTCAGACCAGAGAGCACATTCAAAACGTTAAACAGCAAATCTTGGCTTTGCAAGCATTAGTGCTGGCTGCTTATGGGAAACTTAAGCTTTTATATCCAGCAAGTCTATTCTATCAAGTATCACTTAGGCTGTGGGCTGATTTACCACACTTCTGTACAAGTGATTTAGCAGATATGGATTCTTTTTAAGAAATGTACTTATTTGTTTAAAAGCCTGTTATCATGTTTGGATTTGGACTGAAGTGAACTTTTTTTTTTTTAATCTAGTGAGTGGGTGAGTTCGGTGAATTTTTTTGAAATCTAATGAGTAGGTGTATGTATTGCAAAATATTTCTGAAAGTGGGCAAAAAAAATAGTTGCAGCAGATTTCAGTGTTCCAAACTCTGGATAAATGAAGTGATTTGTCAGCATTTGTTTTCTTAAGGGAGCAAATAAATTGTGCCTCCTAAAAGAGTAAAATAACCTGTAGGTTTCCATTTGTTACACTCCTACAACTAGTGAAAAATCTCTCCCTGAGCAATGGAAATCCCTGAAAAAAAAGTGTGATATTCCCAAAGAAGATTGAAGTGTTTAAATGGCGAGCCAGAATGGGAATGGGTTGACTCTGAAAGGAGGAATTAGGGTCGACCCAAAGAACGGAACCTCAGGGCTGTGGTGCTGGGCCCATGAGGCTGGGAAGAAATTCAATACTGAATTCATTGCAGCTTTAGTTTCATCTTAGATTTTTTTTTCCAGAGTTCTATCTGAATGCCTTGAATCTGCCAAGTTGGGTTGAAAACCATGAATGGGGCAGTGTAGTCCCTGTGTTTTTGTCTCAGCTAGAATTCCACTTGCATTGCACTGGTTTTAATTCCAATGTGAGAGTAAACAAAGCACAACCAAGCATCTCAAGAATTTCCAAAATGACTCATTCAAACAAGATTTTAAGAATGGGTAAGGATGTGATATGGTTATTTTGGAAAAAGGATACTCTCACAACCTCTGAAGAGCTGATGACCTCAAGGAGACTTTATTTATCAGTTGGATGCCAGAATGTGAAACTTTGGCCTTCATTTTTTTTGGTGATTGCTGGTGGAATTGGATTTTAATTCAATAGGTGAGGAGAGCTGCTTACTAAATGCATTGTCAAAAAGTACTTTTTTTAAAAAATTTACTCCTGAGAATACAGCAGAACCTTTCTGATCACTATATTGCTAAGGACAGGTAGCATAAAAGGACCAAGAAGAGGACAGTGGCAATACAGATCTCTGCTGGGTTCCACCACCCTTCCTTCTGCCTAAAATATACTCTTTTTTTATTTAAGCCTTCCTTTGCTTGGAGGTTCTGTGGCTTTCTTGTCTTCCTTCTGCAGTTTCTTCCTGACCTGTCTGCTGTGACTAGCTCTTCTCTAGGCCACATGCAAATACTCCATATTCTCATGCCCTGGCTCGTTTCATGATGTTTCATGTTGTTCTCAAAGGTCTGCCCTGAAGTCAAGTCATTGTGCAAGATTCAGGTTTTGCTTAAGAGCAGGCTAAAGACTAACAACAGAAAGTACCTTCTGAGAAAGATGAAGAACCTCAGCTATTTTTAATTTCATCACCTTCAAACGACATCACATCCAAAAGCCTACTTGAAACAATGGGACTAAATCAACACAGAATTTTGGCTGTTCTTCCTTATTCCACTCTAGTTTTACATTTCCTTTCAAATAATCTTACTCCATGTCTCCCCACAAAGATACCTCTTTTGGAATCACTCAGCTCCGTGGCCTCATGCCATGCTTTGTTTGCTCTGTATTATACTGCTCTTGTGCAAACTTTCTTTGGTACAGGGATTTGCTGGGCTTTGGCAAAACTCTGTTTCTGCACGACTTCAATGATTGGGAAGCTGTGTAAATAAATAGTCATGAACACCTTTGCAAATTGTGAGATGGATAATGTCCTCCCATGCATTTGATGTCAGGGCCCCAGTTCTTTGCCAGAGACTTGATGATCTTCAAGGTCTTTTCCAGCCTAAATGATTCTATGACTCTATGTCAACTGAAGTTAGTGGAGATGCATCCATTAACAGCACCTAAGAGATGGAAGAGGTGATTTAGTTACTAAATCTCCTCTTGGATGGTCAGAGAGCAATCTTCCTTGGTCTTTGTTTTTCTAAAGTTGCCTAATAAACAGCATTGCTTATTGGTTTCTACAAACCTTGTTTGAGCAGGGTTTAAGTCGTATACTCTTGAGTTTTGCTGGTGCACAAACATGTTTTTGACAAGGAAGATGGTGTTCAGCAGATTCTCAACTGGAATCAAGTCACTGAAACCCAGTAAATGTGGGGATGCTTTTATATCAGCTGAGTCATCGTCCCACAGTCATCAAAGAGGGGCGCAGCAATGGACAAGATGGGCTATGTGGAAGCCAATGGCAAATCTCCCAATGATTTCCTCAGAGCCAAGACTTCACCCAAGTGGGTGTGTGACCTCCTTCTAGGGCCACATGTACCCTGCAGCATTCAGC
The DNA here is from genome assembly GCA_013400955.1 of Drymodes brunneopygia. NCBI lineage: Eukaryota > Metazoa > Chordata > Aves > Passeriformes > Petroicidae > Drymodes > Drymodes brunneopygia. The sequence goes on from VZTZ01036321.1 coordinate 386,268, forward strand.
AGATTAATGAAACCCCATCCCCGGGCTGCCATAAAACACATTTGTGGTCACGCATGCAGCTCTTGGGACAGGCTTTATCTGCTCTCATTGTTTGCTGTGTGTGTTTTAACATAGAGCCTCAGGACACAGCTTGGCTGTGGTACAGCATTTTGAATAAAGCCATCCCCTAAGCCAACCACAGCTAAGACGCTGTAATTCTCATAGAGACACCATGTACTTTTCATGCTCCTTAACTCAACTGTAGTCACAAATCCCTGTTTGTACTGGCAGATCCTGTGAAAATAAGCTTTAGGAGCTACTTGAAAAAACTCTACCTCTGTGATGTTCAGCTGCATTGCCTGGTCTTGCCTGCCTGCTAAGAGTAGCCCTGCACAGCTTGCCTGAAGAAAACCCACAAACTTTTCAGAACTTGCAATTCACATTATGTAGCATTCTGCGGAGCCTGTAATTAAAACCAAAAAGACATCACCTGTTAAAAACCAACTCTGCAATAATTTTCGGAGCACAACCTGTCTGTATACCAGTAGCTGGTCATTCTTGCCACTTGCACATCTCTTTTAGCACACGACTTTAGAATCATAGAATGGTTTAGATTGGAAGGAACCTTTGAGATCATCTCATTCCAACCCCCCTGCCATGGGCAGGGACACCTCCACTAGACCAGGTTACTCAGAGTCCCACCCAGCCTGGCCTTGAACACCTCCATGGATGACCAGTTTACAACCTCTGTGGGCAGTAACATTACTAACCAGCATGTTAAAAAAAAGCTCTTTAAAGCTGCTTGCTGAGACTCACAATGGGACTAAACACAATTCAACCTGCATCAAATTTCAGTAAAATTTATTATTTTCATGAAGGCCGCAAACTCTGAGCTAGGATGATCCAAGCCACTTCAAAGACATGATCTCTGCCCAAAGGAGCTTTCAGCCAGACAGAAGCCCTGGAGGTGGGGCACTGGGGCAGCCAGGGAAACAAAGGGCAGCTGAACAGCATCAAGAGCTCCCAACAGTACAGGACAGGTCTTTATGCATGCTGTTCTTGTAGCTCACTGAATAGATTTATAGCCCTGCTTGGGTAATTTATTGGTGGCTAATTAGATATAAGATTAATTAAGTAGCTTGCTGGCCCTTAATTACAAATTTGGTACCTTAATTTATTGTAATTTCTTCTAAATAATGACTATGCTCAAATAATGCTGATTTATATTATGGTAAGATGCAAATACAATAAGCCCAACTCTGTGTTGTGCAAAAGCCTCTTTCACACTGCTCCCAGGGCATAACAGGGTCTTAAAGTGAGCACAAACATGATTTCTGCCCTCCAAGGCACCTTTATTGTACCAGAGAGCCGTGATTCACTGTGAGTCAGCAGCAAGCCACTGTAAAGGCCATGACTTGCACAGCTGCTGAGAAATTGGGATCAAAGCAGCCAGCCTGGGACTCCCATGAGCCTGCCCTTAGACAGGGCAGCCCCGAGGGCAGGCAGTTGGTGTTTGTGTAGCACAACCCACTTGGGGGTTGCTCCAGCCTTCATTATTGACCCGATTTTGCTTGCCAGCTCCCTCTCCCAGTTATTGCTCTGGTTTTTGTTGCCCTCTGCAAGCCTGGAGCAGAGCAACCAGAGTGTAAATCAGAGCAGGGGCAGGAGCTCAGAAAAAGGATATGAAACGTTGGCAGGAGTGGGATGGCTCTGGACAGGGTGAGGGTTGGATGATGCTGAAGTGTGCAGGAGGAGGGGCAGCCTGGACCAAGGTGAAGAAAGGGGGTCTGAAACACCTGACCCACAGCTCCCAGGGGGCATCCTGACAGCATTTTGGGGTAAAACATTGTTGGTTGCAGCTGCAGCAATCAGGGTTGAGGTAAAAGGCTTTGCTGAAAACTAGATCCCTGATGGAAGGAGGAATCAGTACAAAACCTCTTTCCCAGAACTCGTTCCAGCTCCATGGATTCAGCTTTCTCAGTGTGACAGCATGAGATGATGGAAGCTCTAACCAAAAATCTCAATCATTATTCTACAACAGGTCCTATAAGTCCTGCAGCCTTCTCTATCATTTCTTATGAGATTTCTGTGGGGTTTTTTTTCCAAAATACGCTTTACCCCTGGCCCTGGTGAGGTGAAGGAAGTGTAAAAACATCATCACATACAGATTTGGAAGTTTGATCCAGGTATATTGCATTTCTTTTCACTTTTTAAGCTCATCAGTCAGAAGCAAAGAACTGGTGGATGAGTCATCCGAATCCTTGCCCACAATCTTGACCACTGAAGGAATGACAAAAATCTATTTTTTGGCTCCTTGGACCCAGAAATACTCACCCACTGTGTTATTGAGGGGTATATCTGGACCCTACCTGTGCACATCCATATGAGAGAGATTCAGCAGAGACTGCGACCACCAGACACCCAGCAGAGCCCTTTCCCTCTGCCTGACAATGCCTTGGAAGTGAGTTTGGGTCTGAATTTATGACACAGATTAATACCCGGGTATCAGGCCCAGTGAAAGCAATGCTGCATAAGGATATGATCTAACCCTGGAGATCCCTGTTTGGATTAATATTTATGAAACCTGTAACCCCAGATTAAGCTTTGGGCTCTGGGACAGGAATCATGTTTTCCAGAAGCACAGCAGAGCCACATAAATGTCAGAGGGATGAAGATAAGGCTTTAGCAGGGTCCCTGCTGCTGGGATGTAAGTTTTTGCAACTGGAGCAGAGTGGGGAGCACCCACAGTCAGGTTCAGCCTGGGGAAAGAGCCATCCTCTGCAGCCCCAGCCACAAGAGCAGGAGCCATGCCAAGGAGAGGGGTTGTTAATTCCAGCAGGACTACCTTCAGAAAGGATCCTGTTGAGAAATGTCTCTAAAATTATCTTGACCCTCTGCCATATGCGCGCACACGCTTTTTAAAGGGATATGAAATGAATCTTCTCTTTATCCGTCCCCTTGTGAAATATAAACAATTCTTGATGGATTTGCAGCTTGCACTAGTAACTGACAGCCTGCTAGCTGCTGGCATGATTACTTACAGTCTGGCAAGCATGAGACGACTGCAATGCCTGCAATGTGCAAGCCCCGAAACGTGGTGTTTTTCAATGTTGCTGAGGATCAGATCTTCAGATCTGCTCAGCTCTCATCTAAGCAGCAAAACAACTGGTCAGAGAGCCAGCAAACTCTGTTTTGAGACTGATCTCTGCTGAAAACCTGGCCTGAATGAGTGTATTAAAAGGGGCAGATCTCCTCTGAAATATTAGTCTAAGCTGTGAGTGCTGAGTACTTGGAAAGCAAGCTCTGAATGTGCACTTGTGCAAGCTGGGTTTTTCTATATGAACAGTTAAGCAGACCCTGCCTATGTCCCATTCCAGGGAGTTGGATGCCTTGATGGGATTCTTTCTGAGTGAGAGTCTAGATCACAAATAGATGGAGCACTGACTAGGCACAGCAAATAAAATTCCTTATTTGCTCACATAAAAGCTGCATTCAAAAAGTAGGGCACCACCATTGCACACATCTGCTCTCAGCCAGCCAGCAAGCTGGAGCTCACCTCCATGCCAGAGAGAACTTGGAAAATTGCTCAATTTTAAAGCACATGCTGCCTAGACCAGTAAAAAGCTTTTGTGGGTGTAAAGGCACCCATTGCCTCCAGCCATGTGGGGAATAGCCCTACTTTGAAGAACAAAGGTGATTTGAGCACTCAGGTGCCCATTCTGAGCATTCTGCACACTCATCTGGCAGAGGTGAGGCTGCATCAAACCTTTGCTCAAACAGCAAACACCTCTGAGGGACCTCGCAGCACAAATTCATCAGCGACACAGGGAAGCATGAGAGAGTAGGACTTCTTTATCAAACATGTGAAGGTTGGGGTTTGGCTGCCTGTGGTCATGGAGGTCAGATCTGCTGCTGGAAGATGCCAGACAGGCAAGAGGGCCACTGTCTGGAGACAGGCAATGAGTTCTTACCCTACAAAGGCAAGGTGATGTGCCCTCCCAGCAACTGGATACTGAAGTGATGACCAGGCTGTCTGTCACCACCACCTCTGGGAATAATTTACTTCATTCTTTAGAAATAAACCCACACAAAATATATTCTTTGGGTAAAAAAAACCATAACAGCCACAAATATTTACGTCATGAAGCAGAGAAGTCTTTCTGCTCCCACCTGCCCTACAAAAGGTTACAGACTCCAAATCAGCTTAGCACCTGAGTTTATAACAAAGTGAAGATATTAAAGAAAACCATTAGCAGCTGAAGCAAAAGAAAAGGAGGGAACAAGGTCTGAGGGGGAAGAGAAATAAATTTTGTTCTGTCTCCTGAAAAAAGGTGGGAAAGGGAACTTGTCCTTAGTATGTGTGTAGCTTGCATTGAAAATAGGAATGAAATTCAAGATCAAGGACAGCAATTGGCTTTTTTGCTCTGACCCAGAGGTGTCTGCTTAAGTTCTGTCTGTTATAGAAGAAAACCTTCTGGAGAAAGAGCTGGAAAGTCTGTAAGTACCAGAAATATCCTGGAGATGCTGCTTTGACAGGTGGTCTATGAGCTGCTCTGAAAATGCTGTTAAAGGAAACAGCTCTCTCAGGGGACACCATCAGTGCAGCACTTCCATAATCATCACACACGAAGCCCCAACTGCCCCGTGCCATCTCACCCATGAGCAAAATCACTTGCTTTCTCTGTGTCTTGGGGTGCTTATTTGCTGGCACATTGTGTCTTTTATCCATAGGAACACACGAGGGTTGCGATACTTTTTAAATGTTTTGTGAGTGACCTGAACCCTTTCTGTGTGCTCTCATCATCTCCACACACCGAAAGCCTTTTGGGCACCATGGTAGAAGCCCACCCCAGGTGCCCTGTCGTGCCAGCCCTGAGAGAAAGGAAAAGAAACACTGAACAGTTTAGGAACAGTTAATAAATGGTAGAATTTTCTTTTCTACACTGCTGGTTGGCACTTGATGTCCAGCCCAAGGCACAGATGCTTTGACTCCACTGCCAGAGGATCCAGCTCATGCATCAGGGCAGGCTCTGGCCCAAGCTGGGATTTGGGTATGAGCACAAGCCACTTAAGGCTGGCTGGGAGCACAGGGCTCTTTGGTAAGGACTCAGTACCGTGGTTCCATGCCAAGCCCTGATGATGCAATTCTCTCCTAGCCCTCAGCCTTTTTGTAATCATAAGTGATTTTTGTATTGGAAACTTTCAAAACAGTTGCCTAGTTCAGTCGACGTTACAAAACTCCACTAACTACTGAAATCACGGGATCCTAGAAACTGAGGGGAGAGAAAACCACTGTGAAATTTCCCTGTATCTCTCACATGCAACCTGCTACAGAAAAGGAGATGTCACAAGCCTGTTTCTTCTAATTTTAAATATATTTGAACTTTTCCTAATATCTGCCCAAAAGGCCTGGGGAGAAATTACTATATCCCATTACAGCTCTCTGGTGCTCCAGATAAAATTGATTTTTTCTTACTAAGCAGGACAAACAGAAGCAGGTTTGTGGTCATGCCGGGAGCAAGAAAATGTGAGTCCCTTCAGCACCTGTCTGCAAGATACTTGTGCTCTATTCCCATGTTTCCAGAGAATCATGTCCATGGACTGTGCCATGCTTTACAAAAGGCAGTTGTTTTCTGTTCTTTCCTTCCTATGTTTTCTGAAATTGCCGTTTCTAAGCACCATGGTTTATGAACAAGGTACATGAACCTGGGTAGTGGCCTTTTAAATATTATTTTCTCTTCCAGAGGGATAATTAGCAAAGCTTTTGAGTCAGGAGCACACAATTTTTCTTGATCCCTGCATCAGAGCTGTTTTTCTGGAGGAGCAGGAAAAGAAATCTTTAATGGATTGCTATGGCAGCCTGAACACCTGATTGGCTGTGTTTCATGTCTGGCTCCAATCTGACTAATAATTTTGTCTTGAATTAAAAAACAAACAAATAAACAAACAAATCAAAACCAAACCCTCCTAAAAACCCCACACTAAGGACTAATCCTCGTTTAGTGTCAAGGGAAAATAGTGGTTTCAGGTCAAAGTGGTGGCAGGTGCCAGTGATTCCATGCATCCTTTTACAGGAGGGGCCCCATTTTGAGTGAGGGTGTTACAATCTAATCTTCCTTGTCATCTTCCAAGCTTGACTGCATTTTCCAATACCACTTCCAAGAGGTCCTTTACTGTGTCCTCCCCTGGACACTGCTGTCTGGGAGATGTGAGCCACAAACATTTATGCAGCTGCCATACCCTGTCTTGCAGTGGAGCTACTGGAAGGCAGTGACCATTCCCAATCCCAATGAGATCTTCTCTTCCACCTCACACTTCCAGCATGACTCATTAAGAATAGCTCTTGTTTTCTAGATCTCAAATTGCTCCTTTCACAATTGCACCCAGGTTTGTGGGTAATATTATGGTAATTCCAGCAATATGTTACAATCAGTCATTAGACCTTATCAGTCTTCTAAGGGGGAAAATGACAAAGCTGAGTGTTTTTTATCAGACATATGTGACATCCCAGCATCACTTTGTCGAGCAAACTGTCAATTTGCAGCAATTGAGAACAACACCTTTCTACCCTGTAACTCGTAACAGTTCAACCAGCATGTGCTGCAGAACTTCATCTTGTTTGCAAAAACTCTGTGTTTGCATCCTGCAACCTTAATCTCAGTCTCTCCAGTTACAAATGTCATTGTCAACAAAAGAAATGCTGCACACACCTCCACTTGCCTTCCAGGACTACCGAGCCATGACTGAGAAGAGAATCACTGGACTGTTCCCACCTGAGAGCAGTTTAACACAGCACTGCCTCAGTCCTCCCCACAGCTTCCACAACATGTAAAGTTGTAAAAAACATGGTGCATGAAACATTTGGCTGGAATGTTTCCAGGGAGGTGTTTTTTTTTAGGGCCTCTATGAGTCCATCTTTATTTGTGGTTTCTTAAATTCAACATGACCCTAAAAACTAGAGGGCAACTTGACACCTCTGAAATATTGCAAAATGCCAGCAATTTCTGGGTATGCCAGAGCCCAGGAACTTTGTGAGTAATGGCTGTCAAGCTCTGGCCATTGTTCACAGTGGAGAAGTATTGTGCTTTGTTTGGTTTGTTTGGATTTTTTTAAGTGTAGTGATCAAAATTGTTTTGGCATCACTTGCTGCTTGGGCTGCCAGGCCCATGCACAGAAACATTGCTGGCACAAACCAGGCAAACAGTGAGATTTTTTTGAGCCTGGGAGGGAGAAGTCTCCTTCCCATAGGAGAGAAATAGAGAAGCTTTCCTTGTCTTGGCATTCAAAATACACCTGGGCTGACAGGTCAGGGAAGAAGGAATAAGTACCACTGAGCTTAGCTCCAGGAGGTTTGCAAAGAGCACCTCTGTGATAGGAGTGTGGCACTTGGGGACATGGGTTAGTGGTGAACATGGTGGTGCAGGGTTAATGGTGGGACTCAATGATCTTAGAGGTCATCCCCAACCTTAGTGGTTCTATTATTCTGTTAATGCATCCTCAAGAGCAAATTTCCCACATGTAATCTAAGGGTCAATGCACACTGTTTCCTGAGCCCAGCTTAGGCTAGAGAGATCTGCCTTTCCCCTGCTGTCTCTGGGGAAAATTGCGAGCAGCCATATTAATATGAAGCTGCAGGGGCTGCCAAAAATGTGGAGTATTATTATTTAAAGCTTAATTCAGTTACAATCCTCATCACCTCCTCAACCACCTGTCTTCCTCTTAACCAACACTTCTGTGTGTGTCTGCACCCATGAGAAGTGTGTCCATGCCAATAAGGCTTGAAGCCACACAGCCCCTGGTGGTTTTTGTCACTACGTTGTCCCCTAGAAGCCATAAGCAGGCCGATGCAATTAGATGTCAGCACCCACTGCCTTAATGTGTAGGAGTAGTGCTTCACACCGTTAGAGCAAATTCACACCCAATTTGCATCCTGACCCCTTGCAGCCCTGCTATCTAAGGGTGTCCTTTTCTCATGATAAATGTGTAAGTAATTGCATGCCGAGGAGGCTGGGTGTACGGGCAGCTTGGTGGAGCTTTGAGCTGTGCTTATCAGATTTTTTTTTGTGTCTTTTTCAAAGAAAAGACATAAAAAGTGAAACATGAGCTGATGTGACTGGTTTTATATGCTGTGAAGCAGGGGCCTTGAACAGTTTAATATTTACCACCATCAATCAGTCCTTTCTCCCCAGCTGAGAATACATTTGGAGTCAGCTCACTGAAACTGCTGTTTTTTGCCAAAATTAAAAAAAAAAATCAAACCCAACACACAGAAGATATTTTGTCCTGTTTCCTGAGACCTGTTAGCCAGTAACTACATTTTATTCTAAAATGCATTCTCCTTTGTTAGCAGCACAAACTATTCAGTGCAGAAGAGTTTGCAGAAAAGACATGATGAGTATTTTTATATGTGATGGACCATTAAGTCATGAAAAAATATCATGCACATCGCTGCATTATAACTGGAGGATTTAAAAAATTCTTAAAGAAATGCAAATATTTTGATTGGTTTTACTTACTTTATCACCCCAGTGAACTCAGTTGGTTGGAACGTGGTGCTAAAAACACCCAGGTCGTAGGTTTGATCCTCATAAGGGCCATTCACTTAAGAGTTGGATTAGATGATCTTTATGGGTCCCTTCCAACTTCCATATTCTATGAAATCCATGTATGTCTGTATGATCACAAACATTAAGGTTCCAGAGCCTGAAAAAAGGAGGAAAATTGTGGATGCAGATAAGAACAGTGTCTCTGCAGTTTTATTTTCCAGCTACGTTTGTTACCTCACACAAGAGAAATGCCTCATTTTTTCCCAAAAAAACACACTGGACTTCAAACAGGAAAAAGTTGCTTTATACAATGGGGCTGGGTGGCAAAAAGAAACTGAATCATTTCCAAGTGTGACCAGCTAGAAACAGAATACACCATGTGGCATACATCAGTAACATGGGGGTTTGTTGTGCTGTGAAGTTTTTATTGCTGTGGATTTTGGTTGTCTGCATGACACATGAAATGACAGAAAGACAGAAGCTCCATAGGCTCTGACCAGCCAGAGCCATTCAGACTTCATAGCTACACTCAGAGCTGCAGACCAAGAACAAAAATGAACGTGTGGGAAGAAGAGCATTTCTCAACACAAAATAACAACAGCAACCGAAAAAGCAAAATTTGGAAAAGTTTCAGAAGTCTTACAATGGAAAGAGTGTATTCTATGTAACTGCTTAGCTTTTATTGCTTACTTCAGTAGTCAGTTTTATGCAAAGGCCATTCCTGCTCTCCAGAGATCGTTGCCAAAACATATGCGAGGAGATAAATGGGGTGGAAAAGCCTCATTTTACAGAGTCTTGAGGCAGCGGGAGAGACTGAAACCTAGATCAGAGAACTGATCTGTGTGACTAAATATCCTTCTAGAAATAGGCTTTAAAGATTTGGCTGCTCTTGCACAGAGTTCTGCAGTAAGGCTGGACTCCCCCGAGAGTCTCCATCCAGAAAAGGAAAGTGGAAGTTTCCCAGTGTTCCCTGCCTTTGCAAAGCATCTCTGTTCTGGACATCCTTCTACATCTTGCAACAGCTTCAAGTCATCACCTCCTTGCAACCTATGAAATCTGCTCTCCAAGCACTCTGGGGGAGTATATACTCCTAATTGTTCCTAATTAGGGGATTGCTGAGGAAGGTCAAGCCAAAAGGGAAATTCTGCCACTCCATGCTCATATCTCCCACCTCCTGTTGTCCACAGCCTGGCTCCTGCTCGTGTGCTCTCATACCATCTGAAGCAGCATTAATTAATTAATAAGTAATCTTTATGTCTAAGATCAATTAGATGGTACAGACAAAGCTTTTCCTTTGTAACTCTCCCTAACTCCTGAGAAGAGCATCCCTTGCCCCTTTCAGAGAACATCTTTTTTTAATTAAGTTTTTTATTGAGCTGTTCAGAAAAATCAGGATTACAGAGCTTCAAAAATACAATTAGCATAATGTAACAGTAGCATCACTAATGAGGGCTGGCATGCATTCACCCAACGGGGCATGACTTCACAGAGCACAATAGCAGCTTCTTTCTGCAAAACCAAAAAAACCCAGCCCGGGCAACCATGGCCTTTGTGTTGCACAAGCTGAAAACTGCTTCCACATCCTGGTCCCTGCTCCACACAGGGATGCTGCAGCTCTTGAGAACTTATAAATGGCCTGCAAATAACAACACACCATCAAAGGGAAGGAGTAGAGATCAAACTTCAGACGTGACAGAGAAGTAAATGACTTTAAAATGTAACCACTCCCGCTGGCTGTTTCAAAAGCTCATGTAGAGCTGTGCCTAAAAACCAACCAAGAAACCACAGAATGAGTGCAGATTTCGTGTGATATAGGAGGGTTACATCAGGCATAGCTCAAGTGACATGTATTCATAAACATGGCAAATTCCTGACAGAAGGTAGGGATTGTCAAAGAGAACTGTAAACAGTGCCATGTGCTCGTTTGCAGAACTGCCTTAATGAAGTTAATTAATTTAGCCATGGAGACCACTATGTTTCAGGTGAACAAGCTTCAATATTGTTGGCTGGAAATCCTCTCATTATTTGTTTTCCCACATTGTTTAGGATTTTTTTTTGAGATGATAAGTGTTTTAAAACTAGAGTAGCATCATATGTATAATGCCTCAATGCATGTTCTCCAACATTTTAAGTGAGAAATCCTACTTCTGGTGCAGATATTTCTGCATGTAGTACCAGAACTGTGGATTTTTACAGAGAGTATTACAGCACATGAACATAGGCCCCTATTCAGAGCTTGTGTTTTGCTTGGAGTATTCACACTCAACCAACATTTAACCATGTGGGCTGAAGAAGGGTAGAGAGTTTCCTAGCCCAGGCAGTGCTATGTGACTGTTCATGCAGGGATATTCAACAGGAGATTCAATTTATGCAAGCTCTGCACACATTTTAGTACAGATCTTGTAGTCAGCAAACTTTCCAAACTGACCTCTGCAATTCCCCCTGCTTAACTTTATCCCATTCTTTCAGAGTTTTCCTGGGGCATCAAGAATATTGTTTATCCTGATTGAGTCCACTGAAAGCTTACTAGTGTAAGTTAGAATTACTAGTCTTTAGCTGGAATTTCACAAAGAAATACGTCTCTTTCTTAACTTCTCCTTACATCCAGTACCATGCCTGTGCTTCCCTCACAGAGCTGTTGGTCACTTCAGTGGTGCCTGGTGATGGCAGCCTGACTCGTGCTGACCACTAAACACTGTCCATCAGCTTCATCAGACAAATAAACCATAGCACTCATTGCCTCATCCAGCTGTTTCTTAAATGCTTCCACTCCACCACTTCTTGGGCAGCCCATTCCAATGCTTAGCAACTTTCAGTGAAGGAATTCTTCCTGATGCCCAGCCTGAATCTCCCCTGGCACAGCCTGAGGCTGTTTCCTCTTCTCCTGTCACTGCCCCCCACCTGGCTACAAGCTCCTTTCAGGTAATTGTAGAAGGAGATAAGGTCTCCCCTGAGCCTCCTTTTCTCCTTCTACAATTTCTTCTCCCCGTTTAGCACTGGAAAAGGCAAACTGTACTCTTTGTCCCTCCCAGCCTGGGTTAATATTTTGTGCGACTGGCTTCTGCTACAAAATTTTGGTTGCCACCAATCTTTATTTAAAATGAGTCCAACTAGATTACTGGGAGCTCAGAAATAAATTCTGCAAGGACCTGGCTCAGAATTACAGTCCTCAGCCTTTGCAGGGTCACAAACTCCTGCTGGGAGAAAGTATGACAAGTGCTGTTACAGAAAATAGCACCAAAAAATTGCCTGATACCTCCCTGGTTTTCCTTATGGCAAAGGTCAGACTGTTGTCCAACCTGCTGGAATTGCTGAGCTGATAGTTTTTGATACCTTTCACATGTTTTGGCTGCACAGCTTTCACTGGCTCATCTTTTGAGGTTCACTCAGTGTTGCACCCACAACAACTGATGGAGAGATTGTGCAAGCATTGTGAAAGCTGCTCTGGAGCAGGATACGTGCTCACCGTGCTGAAGTGAAAAAGTGCAGGGGTTGGAAGTTGCAAACAGAGCTGTGTATACAAAATTCATTTTCTGGCTACTCCCTTGAACTGAGAACAGCTAATCTTAACAAAACAAAAGCAGACAGGCAAGAGACATGGTCCAGAAAGGCACAGTCAACCTGACTTATCAAACAACTGTGTTTACCTTTTGACACTGTTTTATTCCATTAACAATTACTGATCTAAGACAGTTCTGCTAGGGTATTGGAAATCTTTACAGTTCCAGGGGGAAAAAGTGTATTCTCTTAATAGTTTTGTTAGCTCAACAATTTATTCTTTATTTATATTGGCTTTGATGTGAGCGAAGAAAGTGAAAAAGAATGTAGAAAGTGTGCAGTTTCATAATACAAGAGTATTTATCATGTGAAAGGCTTAGGAGATGAGGAAAAACTGTAATGTGAAACACTGCACAAACACAACTAGGAACATAAGTATGAAATTATGCAGTCTAACCTGATTTCAACCTTTGCTTGCCTGGTATGAAGGTAAAGGTTTTATTGGCATTTCCAAAAAAACAAATACCTGCTTTTATGATCTAAAACTCAACCAGGAAACTGCACCAGCAATTGGCATCCCTGCAAGGAGGAAGTCATAGCATGCAGGAGACATGATGGCTCAACACTTTTTTAACTGCTGAAATGTGCCTGAGATCAGCAGAGTCCCCCAGAGGGTGTTGGGATTAAATTTATCTGAGGAGGAAGAAGAAGGGGAAGGGCAAGGGTGAAAACATTTTGAGGATATTTCTATGGTCCAATCACCAGTCCATGGATTCAGTACCGGCATTAGTGCCCTACAGGACTTGTGGGCTCAGAGCAAAGCTGATATCTCTGTCCCATTCTCATCTCAGAGCCATGATGTCTGAGTATATATAATTTTTACATCAGTCTTATATTTATTTCAGCTTGGAGTGCTAAAGCAGCCCAAATGGCCTCACCTTAAGGAGGAGAAGTATCCACATATCCAAAGGACAAACCTCCCTTGTGAGCACACTCCCCTTCTGTCTCAAATAACATTCCTTTTTTTCCAGCTTGACTCAAGCCAGGATGAAAAATGTTCTGTTGCACTGGAACAAACATTTGTGGGCAGCTGTTTGACACCAAGAATTGCACGGTGAGGCTGCTGGGGAGAGGAGAAGCTCAGGTGTCAGGCAACAGGGACATCCTGCACCAGGGACATCAGGCAGCCCACGACAGAGGAGGACACACAGACTGTGTCTTCCTGATCCTCTGAGGCTCCTCCCTGGACCATTCTGGCCTCTCTCATTTCTCTGCACAGATGTGGAAACTCTTGCACACAGCATCAAGGGACCTGGATCTTCCTAGCTAACAAAGCTTGCTTGATCTCCTCTCTAACAGGAAATATATGTCATCCTAAGCATTTGGCTTGGTTTGCACTCAGTCTGGCTTTCCCCCTCCTTTCTCAGAAAAATTCTCCTTTTCTGAATGTGTACAGAGTTGCAGATGGTCATTCACAAGTTCTGCATGCTTGGGAAAGAACTAATGGGTTGCACCTATATTGGTAAAAAGTTTTATTGCTTGGAAAGCTCCTCAGTTGTGTAAATGGGAAGAGAAGGAAAAGAGAATCCCTCAGTGGTTTCCTGTCCAGAGTCCAGCTCCTTTCCAGAGAACAGATGTAGTAAGGAGAAAAGAATGAAAAGGTCTTGCTTGGGTTATTTTTTGGGTTTTCCTGAGGTGGGATAGTTCCTGGGATTCCCTCAAATGACCCTTCCATTTCTGTGGTCCCTGTCAGGGATCACAAACTGGGACATCCCACCTGGAATGCTGCTGGAGGTGATGGGTTCTGCACATCCCTGCCTTCAGGCACTGCTGCTTGCTGGCTGAGCCAGGACATTGCCCAGACCTTTGAAATGGATGAAGTCAGCACCACGTTTTCCATATGCAACCCTAGATGAGCCCCCTAGAGACATTGATCAGGCAGGAATTTGCATGCACAAGCTGGACAAGTGTGCATTCAGCCATCTGATTTGACTGTCTCTAGGTGTGTTTTCTATGTGCACGTGGAAAAATGCATGTTTTCACTGTTTCAGAGATTGGTTTGAAATAAAGAAAGCCTAACTTTTTTGATATCTAGAAAAAAATCTTTTAATTTAAAGAGTTGCTGAGAAAGATCGCAGTGGAATATCTCCCAGCTGACCCAGTCTAGAGGGGAGGACAATCCAAGACACTCTTTTCCCCTGTTCCTTTTTCTTTTTCATGAGAGACTCTTCTCAGGCAGCAGGATATCAGATATCCTACGTGGCAGACAAAGAGTTCTGTTTCATCTCTAGGTTTCTACCCAGTTGTTTTCAATGGGGGAGTTTGTTTTTCCTGTATGATTGGAATAATTACCCTGATGAGGCAAAGGACTGGGACAGATGTTCTCCCCAGCTAATAATAAAAAGTGTCCTTCAGCTTTTTCTTGTGAAATCCACTACTGTCCCATGATATCTCACAGTGGGATGCAGGTAGTGAATATTTTAGGAAGTGGAGTGTTGTTGTTGATTTGCCTTCTTATTTCAGGAGAGGACAGGACAAAGTGTGCAGTGTTAAATTAAACTGTATTCTCACTCTCTCCAAGGAGAAGAACAACTTTTTTAAAAGCACATAATTGTTTCAGGTTACCTACCCTTTACAAGAGAGAATTACTATAGTTTTGATATTTCACCATGAAATGGTGCTGCCAGCTGTCAACAGCTCAGGGAACAGTTAATTATAATTTTGTACAGCTGTTCATAAAACCGTAGAAAGCTGCTGTCCTCCTCCTAAAAAAAAAAAAACTAAATTCTTGGCATCAGTTCTTTGGGGATAATAGTTAACAAGTGTCCAAAATACTTGCAACTGGAAAGCCAATTCCTCTTCTTCCTTTTGTGAAGTAAAAATGCATTTCCTCTGGTGTATGGAGCCGTATAAGAAACGCCCTGTTTAAAATAAAACTGGAATGGGTTAGAAAATAATTTTATGTCAAAGCATTCACAAGCTTGAAAACAAGAAGGATCTGGCCATGTTGCTGTTCTCTGTGAACCCATCAGTGTCCATCATGCTCTTCTTAACTGGGCAGTCAGTGCTGTGGTCCACTCACCTTGCAGGTGCTCAGAACATCTGGGACTGTCAGCTGGAACAGCACTGAGGTGGATGTGGCAGGACCCACATCTGGCAGGCTTCCCTAGAAACAGGACCTTCACCTGCCATGGGCTCTGGGGCAATGTTGGTGCTCAATGAACATGGAGAGAGAGCTTTCCAGCAGCCTGATGGCTCCTGCAGGATCTACCAGAACAAAGCCTGGGCTGAGGCTGGTTAAGCAGCTGGTGACAGCACATGGCTGCAAGGGAGGATGGCAAGAGCACTGGAAAATGCAGCCCTGAGACAGGAGTAAGTGCTTGGCAAGATGCTGGGTGCTGCTCTGTACTTCAAGAGAGGAGTCAGACACTGCTGCTGGAGACTCCTCAAGCATCCCCCTGCCCAACACCCTTGCATGGAATAAGATGCACAAAAACATTGGCTAAAATCTGCTCTTTTGATAGCTTGATTGAAAAGCTTAATAGTAATACTAAAAAACTAATAATAATAGTGATAATGATGATGATGACGATAACAATAACAATAATAATAATAAAAAAAGACCTAACTCTTGAGCATCTCTTTTGCAGATAACTCCATACTAGATCTGAGTTATCCAAGCACTGAGCCATGCCCTGCTCTCCACTATACTTCAATATTTTCAGTATATAAAGCAGCAGGGATGGTGAGAAATGGAGCAAGCAATATAAAAATGGAAAATAAGGCAGAAAATTGCAATTTAACTTCATCGGCGCAATTGTATGGAATTGAAAAGCAATTTCAGCAGCCCCAAGACATGTTAACAGCCTTAGAGAGTCCAGACATAAAAGCAAGTTATTTTCCAAACTTCAAATGGATCCAAAGTTTCCTAGCAGGAGGGAATTGTTTTAGCATGTAGCTTTCTAATTAGATGTTGGAAAAACTTAGTGGTGAAGTAGATCCCACCCTAACTTACATTGAAGCAACTTCATTTTAAAGTGCAAAAATAACTCTGGGTGGAGAGCAGAGTTAGCCCAGCATCTTTAAAGTTCATGCACCTACATGGTCAGAAACTCTCCTGCCCTGAATGGGAAATGGTGGATAAAACTCCTCAGAACTGGAGTCAGCTAAGGTTAATTTAGTTCAGTCTTTCTCGCAATAAATGGATGTAAATGAGGCATCCCCAGTGGAGACAGATTTACGACAGGCAAAACAGCTATAAAATTAAGAACAACAGGAAAACGAAGCTGGTCTCTGATAAGAAGGTGTGAGCTAATTATGAGCTTCCAGCTAGCACATGAAAGTAACACACTTAACCCCAACAAACAGTAAATGTCTAATCTGGAAATTTATGGTGATTGACAGGTGAGACTTGTCGTGGGAAGAAGAAAAGAGGGGTGGTGTGGGGGTTCTTCGCATAAGTCTGTGCTTTACACAGGACAGGGCTCAGACACAGCTCAGCTATGCAAGCTCATGTAATTTAATCCTATTTCTTATAAAACTTTCCCTGGTGGCTCCTTCTCTCCCATCACAAGGTTTCTCTTCCACTTATGAGCCAGTTAATCTCCCTCATTTTCCAAGTTTGGGTTTTGCTGAGCCTCCTTAGGCTTGCTGTGGAGACACAATTCAGATGGGATGGAAGAGGAGAAATTAAAAAAGAAATCACATAGCTACTGAAAATCACACAGCCTGGAGTGTTCTCTCCTCCATTTCTCTGAGAAATCTTGGGTTTGCAGTTTCATTGGTTTTTAATAGGAAGATTAATGTCATTAGTGGCATTTAGTCCAAGGCAGTATGTTTCACACTTGAGGGACACCAACCAAGTTAGTAGAACATAAGGGCCAGCAAAGGTCTGTGTAACCCTGCAGCCACGTGGGACAGCCATGAAGAGAAAGAAGTGGGAGGGAGATAAACCTATACCAATGTCTGCTTTGTCTCCCAGGTCCTGGTCTCTGTTCAGGATGGCATGATATTTTCTTACTTCTTACAATGGGTGTCACTTACTGAGACTTGGGTGCACTAGTTGTTCCCCCAAACCACAATCCTTTTAGTCCATAGCATTTATATTACAAGGGAATGGCCTCTGAGCTCATCTGTGCTTGCCAAACAATCAGTGATGGGAATGTACAAATTGCACTGGGAGAAAAGGGCAAACCTGCCCAGCTCTGACCCTCTGCAAACACTTAGACTTTATTCTCATAGAGCCTGAAGCAAATGAGACAGGTCCATTTTATGTTTTATAGTAAGAATCCTGAGGGCAGAGAGAGGTTGACTTTTTGCAAAGGAGAACACCAACATTTCAACAGCCACTGAGATGTGTTTCCTACAGAGGTTTCAGGTTCATAGAAACTGCATGATCATACACAGCATTGTGTGGGTTCCTCTCTGATCTTGCCTTGAAGTCCAAGCATGGTGGGAACAGATTTTGTGAGCTTTGAATCAGACACCAAGCAGGATCAAAGCTGGAGGAGGTTGCAAGGAGCTGTGAGTGAGGATGGTGCTCAGGGCTAGCACAACACTGGGTGAGATGCAGAACGGTCTGCAGATAATCCCCTGAACCATCTGGCATTGCCTTCTCCTCCAGATGGCTGTACCCAGAGTATGAGAGCTGGTTTCCCAGCTACACTGGGACATGAGGAAGGAAAGAGCCCTCCCAGAGGAAAGCAGGATGGTGAATGGAGGAGAGGGACCAGGTACACTGGAGACCAGAGCAGATATGGCCCTGCAGCAGATGCTGAGCCTTCAACTACATGAGTTTGACAATTTTCCTACAAACAGCTTGAGGTCCTCCTTGAGGTCCTCTAAGCAAGGAACTGGCTCAGGTGGGAGAACATGGTGTTCACAAGCAAAGGAAATGAGCACATTTGGGTTGTGTTGACTGGAGAATAAACCAGTATGAGCAGGAGCACAGCACAGAGTACCTGTGTGTGCACCAAAGGCTGTGGATGAGACCCAGTGCTGTGGAGATGTCTTGCTCTTCCAGCTGGTAGCAATAAGCTTTAATCTGGGCAAGAGAAACATCATCATTTCTTGATGTGGAGGTTTTGTTATTTTGGGTTTTACTCTTTTGGGGTGCCTGCTGTTGCAACAGGAAGCCAAACAAATGTCCCTGACCCAGGAGTCCCTTTGGACAGACAAGCACTTCTGAGGGAGTTTGCATTGCCTCTATTGGCAGCTGGCAAACTGGGGCCACCCAGGTACCAAAGAGCTTCCCAAAACTGTCTACAGCTCCACCTGACCTCAGGCACACAGGATCTGCAGGCCAGTGCCATACAGTCTGGGGAAACCACAGAGCAGTGTTTAAAGCTGCATCCCACCACCACTTGTCACCTCTCAGCCCTGTGTGGGACAGGACTAATTTTGTGAACAGCAGGGGTGGATGGTGACAGCCTGTGGGACTGGCTGGAGCCCAGCAGAAAGTGCAAATGCATGTTTGGCTCTGCAGCTTCCCTGCACACCAGTGAAGGGGCCTTCAGAGACTGTAAAAGCAGCCACTGTTCCTGGTGTGCATTGATGCAGGTCCCTCCTGGGCTGCCACTGGAAGTCTCGGCAGAGAGCGGGGAGTTTATTAAAAAAGGTGAGTAATTATGCAGAGCAGCTCACATATCCCCCACACCGTGTGTGTACGGACTGTGACCTTTCTGGAAGTTTCTGCAGCACACCCTTCAGCAGCTTGTTACAAACATAACAGGTAACCAGAGACCTGCACCAGGGAGCACTTGCTGATTGCACCGAGAGCTGCTAAACAGCTCTCTGACAATGAGCATTTTAGGAGCAGTTTCCTTTCCGTCCTTCACTTTCCTTGCCTAATTTATTAGCGTGAGGTCATTTTGATTATTAACCTGAGCCCTTTCCTTTCTACAGGCAAGTGCTTCCACCCTCACGCTGCACGTTTGCGTGCCGCCTCTCTGAACAGTTTATTACTCGATTTTCCTGTTTGATTTCCCAGGGTACTTCAGTTCCTGTTCTGAGATATGGAGTGTTCCAAGAGCTGGTTAAAGACTCGCAGATCTCCAAATCTGCAGGGATGGATTCTTTTCCTCCTTCTCAGTAGCTGACAGATGGTTATTCTTCAACAAATAAAATCTAAATTGTGTGAGTCTGCTCCGCTGCAGAAGCAAGTTCTTAATAAGCACCTTGCTGTGATGAAAGGAAATAGAGGAAAAAGCAACATCTCCAAAGTGGGGGTATTTAGAATTAAAAATAAACTCCATGTGTCCATTTCACAGAATTGCACAGCAAAATTTCACATCTGAAGGGGACTTAAATGGCACAGAGGCCTGGTTTTGGCTCTCTCCAAAGGGATGAGACACATCCATAGCAAACTTCCATGACTGGCAGCTGTTTTCTCAACCAGTGCCATTTGATGTGCCAAATCCTCCTCATGCAGGACCCCATGTGTGAATGTACATCAAGGGAAAAATGAATCTTCACCCAACCAGGCTGACACAGCCACAGTAAGACCTGCCAGGGCTGTGGAAATGGGCACCCAACAGATCTGCCAGAAGCATCAAGGCTGAGCTGAGGTTATGAGGCAGAAGCTGACTCAGACCTGCGAGCTCACACAGTTCTCTGGTCCCTCTTTGTTAACATACTTATCAATGTGAAATGGTTTTATAAAACTTTAAAAACCCACTATGATCTTTGCCTTAATAATCCCATCCTGGAAACCTCTTGGTTCCCTTCAGCACATTATATGGCTGCTCTGGCTCTGCTTTGTCTCAATTCTGATCAGGTTAGCATTGGTGTGGGCGTACTCCTACACCGAGGTCTGGACTGATTTCTCTGGCATCATCAGGGTGAACAGGGTTGTGCACAAACAGCTCAGCCCAGCCCTTTGCATCACAAAACCATGGGGTTTAGCAAATATGGTGAGTGCTGGCCCTTGATCAGCATTGCTGTAGCACCATGGACTGGCCTGGCCCAGCAGCTCATTGTGCTCCTCACCAGACAGCTCCTACCTGTTCCTGAAATGCTGACCCAACCAAGGTTTCCAATCATCTGCACATTTCTCTCCTTCTCAGTCCTAAGGTAAAGTAAGAAATATGGTTGAGGGAAATGCAAACATCCATCTTCTTGTGAAGGGGCCACCACTCAGATTGTCACTGTGAGCAAGATAATCCCATGGGAGAGATCCTTGGTGCTCTGGCATTTGAGAGCTGCTCAGAATTGTCTTTATTATCTCTTCATTAGCTGTAGACTGTGAATGGACTCACCTCAGACAGCAATCATCTGGCAGCCCATGAGATTTAATCACCATATCAACTGATTGAGGAAATAACTGCCTAAAACTAGCCTGATATTAAACTTTGATTGTATCTTAACTATTCAAAATCAATAATTCAGATCACTTAGAAAAAACAGTTGCACCTCGGATACAGAGAACAGAAGTGGGAAAAATAATCCACTAACCTCTGCCACCATTCTGCCCAATTTCCTGGGCTTCAGAACATCCCCCAAAGGTTATCCAGCTTCTGCAAACCCAAACAATGAGCTTAATATTAGCCCCAGGAGGAGCAAAGGGGCCCAAAGCTGCTCCCATTGGAAAGTCCTGAAGGAGAAGTTTATACAAGCTCTTGCCCTGCCCTGAAAATTAAAAACTACAGCAAGAAAATCTCACTCTCTGAGGCATTTACTTGGTCCTTTACCCACCAGTCTCTGAACACCTTTTAAATCACCTTTAATATGATCTATCTTCACAACTCCCCTGCAAGGCAAGGGCGATAGCATCATCCTTGTTTTACAGATGGAAAGCCAGAGCACAGACAGAACACTGTTGCCTAACTACTTTTATTAGTGAGCTTACCTCTTACCTGGTTATATCTTACTCAGCATTCAGCCCTTTGAGCAGCTGCTCTCACATGAAGGCTCACAAAGGCTCTTGAGCTGCCACAGAAGGAGCAGATCAGGAGGTTTGGCTGATTGCATCACTACAGTTCTCACTGTGCTCATGTAGGTGCAGCTAAAGACCCTGAACATGCAGGAACTGTACCTTCATCTAAAACATTCAAAACATTCATTCAAATACATTCAAGTACATTCAAAACTGGAACATTCAAAGCTAGATGTTGGCTCACTATATTCATGAGCAGCTGTAATCCATGTTGGAGAGAACAGGTTGTACACTTCCAAGAGGTAATTTCATTTCAGACTCCAGCTTCTCTAATTAGTAGTAGAAAGCATTTCTTTTGGTTGTGCACCCTCTGTTCCCCAGACAGGGAACATCTTGCCCCTGTTCCATACTTCTTGAAATCGTGTGCATTTTCAGAATGCATTGAAAACCTGCTTGCCATGTTGTGGCACATAACTGTCACATCACTGAGAAAATAATCTCTTCTGTTTACGTTCCCATGAGTGGTTAGGCACTCCTGTGAAACCAGTGCTCTCTAGCCCTGCTCTCCTGATTCTTGTGCTTGGCTACTTCTTGTGCAGCTCATGTCAAACTTTGGCCCAAACAACTGTGCCAGACCTATGCTCACATATTGCATCTATCACAAAAATCCAGCTGACTCCTGATGTGCTTTATTCCAGCCATGTACACAACCCACTGGGCCACCCTTCTGACTGAAGAAGAACCACCTGAAATCCAGCTTGGATCAGAACAAAAGCAGTATTTTCATCCCTCCTGCAGAGCCACAAGCTGGCTGCTGCTTTCCGGATGGAGATGCCTTCCTTTGTGTGGATAGCAGTCCCTGCCTTGCAGAAACAGCCTGCCTAAGGTGGTGTGAAGGTCCATGCTGCCTTTGCACCACATGTGCTAAAATATGAGGAGCCACTGAGAATCATGTGGTAGATGGTCCATGCCCATGTGATAGACCATCAAATCTTTTCCTGTTGCTCTTTTTTTTTTTCTTTGCTTTCTCTTCCTTCTTATCTGCGGGTACACGACACCTGCTAGGAAATGTTGGCCTGGAGCCAGCAGGAAGAGGGAGCAGCTGAAAGTTGCTTGGCTGACTTTCTCTTTGGAGAGCTCTCGGCAAGTTTTGCACGGACAATGAACAAAGTGCTGTTTCTTGCTTTCAAAAGGCAAAGAAGAGTGGGTGGGATAGCAGGGCTCTGCAGCACAGATTTCCCCACAATCCTAACTTTATGGAAGGGTTGCACAGATCAGTCTTGAGTTCTTTTAATATGGGACAGAAAGCCAAAATTCAGTCATCCAACAGCACGGCAGGTGCTAAGAGCCACCCAGACTGCCAGTGTCTCCTGTACTACAAACAAGTAAACTCTTTGATTTCAAGCTCTGGCTATTTTGCTCTGATACCCCTTGTTTACCAAGTGCTGAATGGCACTCAGCATTTACAGATGTAAAGCCCCTAACTGGGAAGGTCATTAAAATTGGCGGGAAGATTGCGTAAAATCTGAGAAAATCCACAGGGGAGCCCAGCTAATTAATTATGGTTTTGTAATGCACCTGAAAGAACAATGTCCAGAGTTCTGAGCTGTTTGAAGGGGCTGTTTAAAAGCAAATTAAACCAGAATATCTACTGTAAATGTACAATTGAGCTGCATGCTAAACACAGAGGCAAACTTGTTTACCCTGCTCCTGAGCCCTCTTGAGCAGGGTAGGTTTGAACATTTGAACACTAATGTCACTGGGTTAGGAGTGGCTGTGAGAGACAAGGGAGGAGCAAAAACAGGCAGTGGGGGAAAAAAAGTAGTGAAATACTGCAGCAAAGAATGAAAAACAAATAGAGACAAAAAAGGGAAAACAAAATAGAGATAGAACTGAGTTCACTCATGGCCCTCTACAAAATTTGTATCTCTGTTTCTGGAAAATTATTTGTGGGGTGAAATTGTTCTGCTTTTGAAGAGAGGCTGCTGGAACCCACTGCTGGGCAGGCTGGAGCTCCCAGTCAGAGGTGGGTTGGTGAAACCAGAGCAAGTGCTGGTGCTCTGTGCCCCACAAGCAGCCTCTGCCACGACAGATCTGCATCTGCCACCTGGGGAGCCTCTGCCTGGAGCCCAGCAAGGGCTTAGCAATGACTCACCTAGGATTTGGGGGAAATGGCTGGCCTGTGGTGAGCAACAAACCATCCAAGAGTTTCCAGCCACCACTACACCCAGCCCTTTTTCAGGCTGAACCATCCCAATGGAGGAAGCATCTGCCTCCCATCTGCTCCCTCCTGCAGGGGCATGATTTTTCCATAAGCTAAAGATTTTGCCTTGAGTCAAAAAGCTGCATTTTGCAGTGGACCACAACCCCGAGCTCCTCATGGCTGAAAGCTTGATTCCTGCAGTGAATGTGGCTTTTTCATTTGAGAGCATAACCAGTTATGTTTGGCAACTCCAGTTATTTCAGGAGGGAGGAAAAATATAGCTCTTTCTGCTGATAATCTCATTGTAATTTGGCACAACCTGCTCAAAACTCCAAAAAGGCTTATGGCACATGGTGCAAGACAGGTGTAGCTGGCTCTTGGAAAGCACATGTGTGTAAGAACAGGTAACACCTGCTCTTTCTGAACTGCTCAGTGGACAGGGAGCAGTGGCCCTGGAGGACTTCAAAAAGTGTCAGAGGCTGTGTGTGCATTCCTGTGCACGGCTGAGATGACACCAAGTGAAGAGAGAAACCATTATGTAACTTGGAAGATTGTATTAAACAATAACTTAAGCACACACACAAAAAAAATACAAGGTATCCCAGCCAACTGCTTCATTGTGAAAGATGAGATCTGTAAGATTAGTGAGGTCTCCTGTCTGCCAGATCTTGCTGAGCATTTCACCATGCAATGGAGTTGGGTTAACCCTGTGTGTTATTATGACTCAGCTCAGGGGAGAGGTAGGGCAGGGCAAGGCAAACTTTACTATCAGCATCTCTTGGAAATAGAGCTATATTTACAACACCAGGCCTGATAAATGTCTGTTGTCTTTGACTAACACCAAACATTGCGATACACAGCTTACCAGAAAGGGACTGGACTGGCAGCTAGGTTGTTTAATTAAGATCAAATTACCAGAGGGCTAGATCTGGTTCTCAAGATGTAACACAGAGATTATTAGCAAGAAATGAGTTTCAATATAAAAATAGCAGCTGCCACCAGGTACAACACGTAGCAGCTGGCAAAAGAAGCACAGTGTTTGCAGCACTGAGCTCTGCCAGCTACTGCCTGTCACCAGCCTGGCACTGCTCTGTGCTTGCCCAAAGGGCAGCCAGGCAGGGCAAAGCACCGGAGACCAGGAAGAGATGCTGTTCCCAGCTCCCACGAGTGCAAGGTGTTCTTCCCACCCTGTTCTCATTGCAAAGGGACCAGCCTTGGGAATGGGTGGCCCTTGTGCCTGTGTGTCCTGAGAGGTCAGACCAGCCCTGTCTCCAGATGGGAACTGGCATGGTGAGAAGGAAAGTCACTTCATCCCTCCCAGTAAGGGGCAATTGAGTAAACTGATCCCATGCTGCACATCCCCTCTCAGCAGAGGGGCTAGCAGAACTAGGGTTTAGACAACCCCAGGAGTCCCACCAGGCTTGTCATGAGTGGCTTTTATGCATCAACAGCAACAGGTACTGGTTACAAGCACAGGAATGAGCAAAACCCAGGGCCTTGGAGCTTTGCATCATTTTCATATTTTTTTTCTGTGAAGGTGTGAGCCCACATTGCCAAAATCCCATCCCCCTTTGGACATGCTGAAAGGTTAAGTGACCTTCCTCTCAGACAGCAGGACTTCTGGCATGCCTCTCTCACTTGGCAGCCCATATCCAAGGTTTTATTTACCTTTGCAATGTGTTTCTTTCTGCCGAATGTGAATAAATTTGACCAGTGGATGGAGGTGCTATGAGGGAAGGTCAGACAGACATGGAGACATGTCTATGGGGTTTGTTTGAGCTTCATTTTCACAAGGAACCAGACTAAGATCCACCCACTAATGAAATATGCCCTGTTCCTGCTTATCTGGTGACACACTGGAGTTTCTCTCAGCTTCCTGGTGCATTAAACTTCATTTAATACAAAACCTGCCTATGACCTGGTGTCACCTCTGCAGTTCCTTCTCTGAGATCCCTGCATATAAAGCATTTCAAAAGTGGAATTTAAACTTAGGGTCCCAGACTTAAGGACCCAAACTTCAACTATTTGCACCCACAAGAAAGCATCCCTGCAGCTCCAACCAAAGCCAACAGGAGCTGCAGTATTTTAGGCATGTTGGGTTATGGCAGCATTTTTTAATGAACTGTTGGTTCTTTTGAGACTTGAGTTTCTTCATCATAGCTCAGTGCTCAGGAGAGAGGGAAGAAAGAGAAGTGTGTTGGTCTAAGGCTGAAACAACTAATTTATATACTTACACTGTGACTTAAGAAAGTTCTGCTCTAAGTGAGTTTATTAAGTGGAGTCAGGATGTCTGACAGCTAGCAGAGCCTCTGCAAATAAGACGAGGCTGTTGGTAGTAAAAAGTAGGAATCCAGTTAAAAAATAGCTCCTCCGGTTACAAGACTACTTGAAATATTGTTCTCTGGAAATGTTTGTGTTTTAGGCTGTTTTAGTGTACAGTATAAGTCATTGACTTGTTGGGGTTTTTTTCTTGGTTTTGTTGCTAAACCTACAAGGGGAAATGTTTTTCTCCACTCTCTGGACAGCAGCCATGAATCAGTAATGACCGACAATGTTTCAGAAGTACGTGTGCATTTAGTCTGCTTTGAAAGCCATGTTTATATTCTTTCTGGAGGCTAAAGGAAGTTTTAACATTGGTGCTGGTAGCAAAGTGCAAACTGCTGTGGCAGGGAGGTGAAGATCTGCCACATGTGGATGCTCTGCATCCCAGCACGGGGTACCAGCTCAGCCCACACAACTGACAGGCAGTTTTGTTCTGCATCAGCCTTTGTAACCTTGGCTCACCACCCAAATGAACCTCATCCTGCTTAGGTAGATTCCCCATCTTGGCCCAATCCAGCTGTATCCCTTGTTTCTTTCTGTTTTGAAGATGAAAATGCAGTACTTCCATGCCAGTGGGCCAACACCAAGCTCTCGTGCAGGCAGTAAGATGTCTCAGCTGCTGGAGGAAATTACCAACACTTTGAGCTTGTGCTCTACAGTGATTCCTGAGCAGCATCCTATGTGTTATCTGAGAATAAAGGTGCTTATGTCAGTGATTGCTTTATGAATTTATTGTAGCTAAGTCTGCAGTGGTTATGTTGGATCATCTATGGAAGCAATTTCCTCTGTCCAGGGGAAACTGAAGTAGAAAAGGAGGATCATACAGAGATTAAAGTGCTAAATTGACATTTGAGAGACCTTGGTTTAATTTCTTCCACAGACTTCCTTGGACAAACAGCAAAGTCTCCCACTTCTATCATTTCCAAAATGAATGTGGAAATTTAATCAAATTTGACTTCTGGGGCAGTGAGCAAAACATGAGAAAAGCTAAGGTGGTAGGGCTGCATAAGTATGTTTCAGAGAGAGCCAGGTGGATATGCATGAAGAGCTTGAGTTTGTGATCTTCATCTGTTTTATATGAATGTAGATTGGGAGGAGCTGTGCTGATGCAGAAGGAGAGCAAGAGAAGGGGGCTCCCCTGACTCACAGGGGTAAGGTCCCACAATGAGGTCTCCTGATTCTTGAACCCTGCTTGAAGCAGCAGATTATTTTCCCTGATTCCCCTCTGTTCAATTACTCCAGCCACTTTTCCTGGTGACCAGGCAAGCAGAAATATTCAACTCAGCCCATCCACTGTTATTTCTTCTGCTCTAACTCTGCCATCACCACTTTTGGGGTCTCTAGGGAAGGCAGCAATAGCAGTGGCATCTTCCAAGCTGCTCTACAAGTTTCATCTGTACAAAATGTACTATTCATAATGAATGACTTCAATGAAAAAATGAAAAAGAAAAGAGCAAAAACTTTCAAAACTCTTTTGGACTTTAAAAGTTTAAGGAAATGATCACTTTTTTTGGCTACATAATCTTCACGGTACTTCTCTATTTGGGTGGAACAGGATAATCCCCAAAAGCCACACCCAGGTAATTCCAGTATTTCTGCTAATGTGTGTACACTTTGCTTCTGTAACCTGAACTAGCATGTTCCCAGCTAGCTCAGGTATTTCTGCATGGCACTTCATGGAATAAACACATCCCAGTTGCCCCTAGGCCAATGTCCTGTCTTATGACTGTCATTTACACCAACTGAAAGCATTTCCTTTTCCTTCCACCTCAGTTTTGCTCTGGTCCTGCTGGAGTTGATATGCTGGATGATGGAGGGATAGGGCGAAGGATACGGGGACTGTGTAAGAAGAGAGGTTTAAAAGAAGCTTCTGAAATCCCATGGAAATACATGAAAGCAGGATACATGAGCATATGTATGTACTGAAGAGGGACTAGGATGCTTGAGGGAATCCTTGAATTTTATTAGTCATGAAGGTGATCCAGAGAAATCTTGAATGGTACAATGAGGAAATGCAAGAAAATTTGCAATGTCCAAGGATGCAGCCTCTGGTCACATTATCAAAAGAAGCATTTAAAGGGAAAACAAAGTGAGTTTCACAGCAGCTTACATTTTCTGAGTAGTATAAAGGATTTGAAATGATTTCTTCAACTGGAAGTGCAATATTGAGTGAATCATACTCTTGTCCTATGTTTTTATGAAAAATAACAATCACCAGAGATGTGGGCAGGATTATACTGAGTCATACAGCACTATCAAATTTAAGAAGAGTTTCTTTTCCCTAAAGTGGCTCAACTGACTTCACCTGCCATCCCTTGGAGGAACCTTTCTGGTCTCTCTCTGGGACCAGAAGAGAAAAAGTGAGTCCAGTCATTGCTTAGGTTGAAGACAGCTACATCATGCATATGTCAGAGACAGGTAAGATTGACCTAGGGGGATCCTCTTCACTCTTCTTGTTTGAAAGACCACAGCCCTCAGATAACCAGAGCAACAGTCCTGATAACAACAGAGGGTTTTAAGATTCTTGTGGCCTTCAGCAACTCTGATTCCAGAGCAAATCCATGTCCTTCCTGAGAATTATATCAATTGAAATTCCCCAGTCCAACCCAGTGGACATATTGATTCAGGTTGACCCCTCAGGGCTGGTGGATTTTTTCTGGAGGTTGCTGTTTCACAGATGTGTGCACACATACCCTGACTCAGGTATGAGCCAGGTATGACACAGCTGCATTTCTCCTTTCACCATGTTCAGATCCCAAAGTGCCTCCTTGGTCTGGGTGAGCAGGGCTTGGTGTAGGGTGGTTTCCAGCCCATGCCACACCATCAGGCCATTCAGAGCAAACAAACCTGGCCTCTGGGGGTCTTTGTGGACAGCCTGGCACCAGTCTCCAGCTCTGGGAGCTTCGTGTGGAGATGTGCTGTGGTCTGTCCCAGAAGAAATGACCTTCAGAGAGTATTAAGCAAATGGTGGTTCACACCATAAAAACCACCACAAATATTTTATTACAGCCTGGTAAAAAGGACAAGTTTTTGCTCGTGCAGAAGCTGGGATTTTACTGAGCTGAAAACTGAAATACACCTCAGATCAGGACAGTGCTTCGCAGTTCCCACAAGTTATTGTTACACTGCATGAACCTCTGTAAGCTGCATGATCCAGCTATTTTTTATGTCTTTCATCTTTCCATTTCTATCTTTCTCTTTTGTGCACTAATGGTGAGGCAAACATTTACAATGAACACTATGCTCTTCTCTTGAAAATATTTTGACTTCCTGTTTGGATTGATTAGTACATGGATGCCTTTGGGGCACCAAATGACAAAATAGAGGTGCTTATCTGTGTTGTCAAAAGGTCCAGTTCATCTGTGACAAAACCCCAGGGAAAAATAGCCAAAACAACCAACAGTCCAACAATGGACTTGTAACATGGCTGGACTTCACTCAGACCTTCAGTGTTCAGTGTTAGTCTCTCAGAAAGCTAACATTGATTCAGAGTATCTATTGCAGAGCCAAAAGCTAAACCACATGGTGGGGAGGGCTAAGGGAGAGGTGGAGGCAATTTGCAAATGGAAGACTGTGTGCATTATTCAGGCTTTAACATTGCTTGCATTCATGGAGCAATGCCCTTCAGTTTGGGAAAGCATCACAAGCACGGCTCCTGTTTGGCAGGATGAATGAAAGGCATCTTACAGAATCTGTATGTGAGACCATTAGCCTGCAGAAAGCTCCACTGATAAACCACACCTCTGGAAGGAGACTGCTATCCTTACATCACTGACACAGGCAGAGCCCTCAGATTTGTGCCAATAGGACCTTGTCTACTGTCTGCTCTCCTTGCCAACGTTTTCCACTGTTGCCGCCCAGGGGACGCAAATACAGGGAACGTCCTGGGGGAAAAAAAGAAAAAAGAAAAAAAAAAAGAGAGAGAGAGAATAAAAAGAATGATTTTTCTCTCATCATTTAAAAGACAATTTCAAAAGTTTGGGTGTGGGTTCTGGAATTAGTGCACTGGCAGAAACAGAATCCTAGTCATTACTTTGCAGCTCTCATCAGTAGCTCTTTGACTGTCTTGACAATGCAGGGCTGTACTGTGGACCCTCATTTGCTAGGAGGGTGTATTGTAAGGCCTGGAGGAGAAAGGCAGCTCAGTCTAGGCTGTGGAGCAGTCCAAGGGGAGAGCCAAGATCAAAACCACGTCTCCAGATTCATAGTCTTGTCAGTGGACAGCAAGGATCCTCAAGGTTGTTTTATGCATTTTCAGATGGAACAAAATTAGTTAACAGTGTGTGAAAGATTCCTCTGACCATCGGTTGAGCCAAACTCCTGTGTTGTTCTGAAGAAAAAAACCTGGCAGGTCTTCAACATCACAAAATCCTGAATAGTCACAGGCTGTGAGCACCCAGTTACTTGTCATCAAACTGACTGGTATTGGTTCACTGGTGGAGAAGTAGTCATTTTCAGACAAAATGTTTTAGCTACCAGCTTCAATTCTCGGAAACATTTAAATACAGAAATTGTTCACAATCTTTCATTTTATTGCTTTGGGGGGTTACTTGTGTGTCTAGAAGTCTCTTCCTGAAGCATTTTGGATCCGTAATCCTTTGAAACACAGACTTGCCAAGTCCATCTCTGGATAAACCTCATCACTCTTAGAGCAGTTGTGTGGGTGTATTTGGAAGCAGTCCAAAGCAAATCCCAGATGAATTGCATAATTCTTGTGTAAAATAAAAATATATGGGGTGGGAAGAGTTTGTGGCATTAGAGTAAAAGAGAGGAGGGGGAAGACTGAATGAGAGAAAGCATATTATACATAAATACAATGTGATCCTACATCAGGCGAGAGGCTAAACAAAATGCTGTGCATGCAAAAAAGAAAGCTGTTTCTTTAATAGCAAAATAATCTTGAAAGAGCAGGCTTCCTCATGTTACAAGATAATTGTTTGTTGTATGTTGGAAAGGATGTCAGGAGATCTCTATTTCAACCTTCTGATAAAAGCAGGGCAAGATATGAGGTACATTGTCCTCCTCTCCCCTTCTTTGTATCTTTACAATGGATGTCCTGAAATGACACTCCTTAGGGACTTCTCTTGTCCTTCTCTAAACCAAGATGAAGCAAAATATGAAACTCTTCTTTCAGAAAATCAGTTTCAGTCATATCCAGCTGGGGCATCATCAGTGTAATCCCAGTGAAGTGCTCTCATGGGACACCTGTTGGAGAATGCTGCTCTGAGTGGTCCTCTAGGTCTGCTACATTTGTGGTGGCTTTGGCCTCGGAGGCTCCTCCTTGAGTCAGCCAGACAAGCTGAGAACAGGAGACCAAGCGACACTTGACACTTTTCTTCCTCACCCATCCTGATAAGAGAGATCACAGTTTGGAATTAAAATACCAGGGAAGTTCGTGTCTCCCCCCTGCCTGATTGCCTCCAACGTTCCCGCAGCTTAAATACACATCAACACAATCTGAGAAACCCAAGACAGGGAGGAAAGCATGTAGGTTCCAGCTGGGCTAAGGGACATTAACAGATGTATGGTACAAATTATTTCTTAGCACCCTTGCTGTGATTGCTATTTCTGTCCAAGATTTCTAGGCCGGTATGAAGGGATAATTATTCACACAACCGTGAGGATTCTGGGCTGAACACGCCAGGACTGTAGTGCCTCTGTGTCCCAAACACATGCCTGTTTGATGATCTAAGCAGTGATTTCAACTTTGAAAACATTCACACACACCCTCATGCTCCCAAAAATTTTTTTTCAGAAGTGCTTGGATGGTATTTTTATGTCCTTAAATAGATGTGATATTCAGGAGCAACATGGCTTTTTCTGAAAATTGGGCCAGTAGGGCAAAAAAATCTCTGGGATTATGCACCAGGCTATGTGAAACTCCTGATGCTGTAGGAAAGCTTCTAAGGTCCATGAAGTATTTGAGTGGTATTTGACCATAAACCTCAAACACAGAAGAGCAATGTGTGAGGCATTAGCACATTTTGTAAGAAGAGGTTTTTCAGCTAGGAGGGGAGTACTAGGACTCTCACAAAAATTAACATTTGGAAAAAACTTACATTGTAGAAATGGTTGGTTCTGGAAAGCCTGCCTTATATCAGAAAAGACCAGAATTTTAGAGTTATTTTGTGGCTTCTGTTTCTGACTACAGTCCTATATGATTTTTGATAAGTCCATGAAAGATGCCTAATTCCCATTAGTTTCAGCATAAATTAGATACTTAAAAATCACCCATTTTCACCTTTTAAGTGTTTAAATACCTTTAACAGCCTAGAACTTCAAAATTAGGCTGAACAGGCTGTGAATTAAGGTGTGGGTATCCAGCTGGTATTCTACTAAGATGCCAAAACCCTATACCAGTCTGCATTCTGCAGAAGATTGAAGTCTGAAAAATCAACAACAACAACAACAATAATCCCCAAAAAACCCCCAACAAGCCACCCATAAAACCAAGATAATGAAGTATCATCAGCTCTTGGAAAGCATTATATTTAAATTTTCAAAATTAGGTAGATATTAAAGAAAACTTCTTGGTGCAGGGTTCCTGCTAGGAAACAGGTAGGGTTTTCCACCCTGGAAAACACAAACTGTGTATTATCAAAAAGCCAACAGGAGATAATGATATTGATGCAATTTCATGTCAGTCAATTAGTTATTGTTCCTGCCCTAAACAGAATGATTATTTTCATGTTATGCTTGTTGTTAGGTAAGAACTGTGGTGACAGATGTCTAGAAATAAGGCAGAGCTCAGGTGGTTTCCAGGCAGAGCAATTCTGAGCTATCAATAGAGCATTTCTCATGGAGGTACTAAATTTAACAATTAATTCCCATTATTCTACATGGTATTGTTCCAGTGGTTTGGGGGATTTTCCTTAGTGTTGTTGTTGCAAGTCATTAAGGTTTCTCTGATGCTTTTTTAAGAACAATAACAGGAAGTTCAGAGAAATTACTCTTTATTATGTATAACATAGTATAATTCCTGTCCCACTTTGATTAGAGTCTCTAAGGGTCCCAAGCCATCCAGGTTGGCCACTTGAACATGGGCATGGCTTCTATACACACAGACAAACGTGGTGGCAGTCTCAGCATCCAAATTTTGGCACTTAACACCCAGCACTGAGTGTCCTCTGTGCCACTGCTCTCATTGGATGGACCCAATGAAGTCCAAATCCACCCTCACATGAGGATCTTACAGCATTTGACTTCTTTGTGCTCTGCCTCAACAGTAAAATGGAACAATAGTAAAATGGAAGTGCATATTTGGGGTTTTTTTTTCATATATTGGACTCTTAGTGCTATGGGTAATATCACTTAAGAGGGTAGGAGCCTTTTTTCCTCATAAAAGAAGAGGGAACTCAATACCTTTTATCCTCATCAGTGCTCATATTTATACGTTTTCATGTAATTAGACTGAGAAATTAGCATCTCACGGGTGAAAACATCCAAATCACGGCACTGAAATTGGGACAGATCATCACTGCTTATTCCTCTTTATAATGATTCTCCAGTTATACGGGGGGGATTATGCTACCCTTTAATAAAAGCTGTGAAGTCATTCCCCCAAGTCTGACCACATTCTTTTTCTGTAAAAGGAAATGGAAGAAGTGTGAGAATTTGAATGTGAAAAGACCAACAGATTTACATTTCTAGGCTTCTACTTCAGGGTCCTTCTTTGATGTTGACTTCTCTTCTGAAAGCTGAAAGGACTGGTTTGTCTTTAGTCTCTGGTACAGTTTTGCTTAAATTAGAGGTGATTTATTTGGGGGATTTTGATGTGGCTTGTTTCCTATGACCAGCACTGAGCCCTCCAAATTCATTTTCTTTGGATATTTGACTCAAATTCAAAGGTCTCTCTGTTTAAATGGACAAATTACAAAGATGGAAGAGGAGTAAAGTTTTACATAGTGGTCCTAACATCATCTTCTTTCTCTACTCTCCATCCCTTTACAAAATGTTGTTTGCTTCTCTTTCTCCTGCCAAGACAGTTCTTCATTCTTGTCACACTTTCCTTAATTTTATGTAAATACCAAGAAAAATACTGCACACCTTGGTCAGGCAAATGTCCCATTGAAACCAATGGAAACGTTACCTGAGTAAGGTTGAGAGCAGTTGGTCCTCCACTAGTGACTCAAAGGAAAGGAAAAAAGTCACCAAGAAATCAAAACACCCTGTGTTCCTACTTATTTAAGAGGGGACAGGAAGTACAGGAAGGTTTAAGTTGGGTTTGGAGGTATTATTTTTAGAAGAAAACCGTAGGTTTGGTGTTGCTGCCAGCGTGAGCACATGAAGTTTCAATTTGTGGTTTCTCTTTATGCAGTACATTTTGAAATTGGAATTTAAAACAAAATATACATCTCCCTGTCTGACTGTGTATATAACAATTTGTCATTTCTTGGCGGGAATTTGAAACTATTTTTGGTGTTCAGAAATAATCTTCTGTCCCTTCCCTTCACCTCCCTCCCCCCACCCCACAAACAAATTACTCTTTAATCAACCTCTAAAGATTTTTAGGACTTTCCTTACTCTTGAAGTAAGGAAAATAGTGACAGGAAATTAATAATTATTGAGCAATGGGGCTGTATTTTCATTTCCTGGCCCCTTTGGAGTTAAGCATTGAGTTGGAGCTATTTGTCAAAAAGTTGAACAGAGCAGTTACCTGTAGATTCATTTTAATGATCTCCATTCAAGAACAATGCTCTCTGAAAATACATATATCATTATGAGAATAGAAAATCCTCCTAAAGCCAGAACACTTGTGCTTTATACCAGTGCTTGAGTAAGAATAAAATCCCTCCCAAGGGAGAGGTCTGGCAGCAGAGTTGGGGTGTTGCCCTTCAGATCCACAGGTTTTGCTAGCCAGGGTATCAACTTGGAGCCCTTTGTCCATCCATGAGCTGCACCATGTGCTGAGCCCCAGGCATGGGAGGGCCACCAAATGTCTGACCTGGCTACCTAATGATGGCACTCTGACCCCTAACCAGGGCACTGTGACCCCTAACCATAGTGTTTGACCCTTTTCAAGCTCTTCAAGCCAGCCACCACCATTTCCCAAACCAAATTCTCACCTCAGCTTACAGCAGCTGCTGTTTCTGAGCTCCAAGCAGGATAAAGGTGGACACAGCCTGCCAGGCCACTGCCTCCCCTCTCCTTCCCTCTCCATGTCATACTCACCAAAGGGCCTGAACAAAATCATCTTTCTGCTCCACCTCTGGAGTCAGGGCTCTTCCCTGAGCCTGATCCTGATGCATTCTGCTGAGCCCAGGTGTCTGAGAGCATTCAGAAGGCAGTGCTGGGTCAGGGCAGTGATCTTCCTTACACACTGTGCTATTAATGGCTGAAAATGGATGCCCAGGGAAGCATACAAAGACCAAATAAAAATATCATTGTGTCTCCCTGCAAATTCCTTGAGCTCCAGGGCTTAGTGGCTCATGGATTTCCTAAGCCACTGGCTGCTGCCCTTGCAGTTAATACTTGGTTGGTTTTCCCTCTATGATCTGTTTGGTCTGGTCACTTTTTGATGCTTTGTAGACTTTTAGCCTCCTCAACATCCTGTGGTAAAGAGATCCATAGTTTAACTCAGTGTTGTGTGAGGAAATGCCTCTTCCTCTTGGTTTCAAACCCGCCACCTATTAGTTTCATGGTTGACTTCCATGAATCTTGTACTAGAAAATAAGCAAACTCTCATTTCCAAATTGCTTTCTCTACAACTCCCTCAACTTCATACATCAGGGATGATTATTCCACCTTTTTAGGGGTTCCATACCATACCCTGAAAGCTTCTTTATACCTTTTCTAGGTCTGCACTGGGCAATACAAGGTTTTTAGGTAGTTGTAATTTATATTTTTATTAGACTTAGCTCTGTAGCTAGAAATACCAACCTAGATTTTGGATAAGACCACTTCTTTGCTGCTTTTTTATTTTAGATCTGGAGAGGGTTTGTGTGCTCGATTGCATGGGGTTTTTTGGTTTGTTTTTTTTTACTATACTAGGTGGTCTAATAAGAGATATCCATCTACAGGTCTTGTTTGTCTACATCCACTTGCAACTACAGTAGAAATTTTACCATATATTTTTTAAGGTGGGGAGTCTGGGCTGGCGTGCACTATTGGAGGGTGTTCATGCCATGGGTTTACAAAGTGGCATAAGGACTTTTTCTTTTCTGTTCTCCTCTCCAAGTAGCTCTTAAATTCAAACAAAGGATATTCTTTTGACTACTACAGAAGACTACTTTTTATAGAACTCTCTGCTGTCCTTCCAAGGTCTCTTTCCTAAGGGGTAATGGCTAAGAGCATATATGAAGAGCATATCATTATGCATGTTAATTGAGGGGGGTTTGTCCTTAGGTGCCTTACGTCTGATTTATCAATGCTGAATTCCATCTTGCATTTTTTCATCAGTATTGTGAAGCTGATTTATTGCCTCTGCATATCCTCATAGTGAACTTTCATTTTTACCCTGAGCAGTCTTGTCTAGGCTGGTGAGCAAGGTCTGTGCTTTCAGCAGACATGGAGTTAATTTATATCTATAAATATGTGTGTGTTGCACAGCTCAAGCACAAACAGACATTACCTGGAAAGCCTCCTGGCAAACATTCAGGAGCTGACCGTCATTTCCTACTTGTTGTTTCCTCTCTTTTACCCAGGTATGTACATTAAGGTCTTACCTATCTCACAGCAGGTTCTCTAACAGGCTTTGCTGAGGGGCTTTGTCAACTGAATTTAAGAAATCCAGTCAGACTTT
This sequence comes from Drymodes brunneopygia, assembly GCA_013400955.1. NCBI lineage: Eukaryota > Metazoa > Chordata > Aves > Passeriformes > Petroicidae > Drymodes > Drymodes brunneopygia. The sequence continues at coordinate 422,429 of VZTZ01036321.1, forward strand.
ATCAACCAATTCTCCCTTGCCTATGTGCTCTCTGCATCCCTCAAAGAACACAGAGGGTTTCCCTTCCTGTCACAGAAGCTGTTTGAATTATTACTACATAAATTAATAAATGTTATCTTCTCATGTGTCATTTTCTTTTTCTGTATTATAAGCTCTACCAACTTGCTTGGTACCCAAACTTGTGTGTTTCCACTTGAAAAATTTTATTAAAAGGCAGCTTTAAATGGGAGCTCACACTCCACAGCCAGAAGATCCATTATTTCCAGTTTGCCTTTCTTTAGAACCCATTTAATGAACAATATGTGATGCTGACAACTTGTTTCTCCTGGTATCTCTTTTTTGTCCTTGGAGCTGAGGCAGACAAAGTGTGCATTAAGGTCTCATGGTGAATAAATATGGAAAACAAAAATTGGTTTCACTTTTAAGCTGTTGCTTTTTCTCACTGCTGCTTTCACACCTTCGCTGTCTACTGCTCTGAAAAATCTTTGCAAAGTATTCATAACATGGCTAGATAATTTATTATTGGTCAATTTTGATGCCTTTTCTAAAGGTGATTCCAAACTGATTTTCAGATTTCTTTTTTTGAATCTGCATGTTTCATAGAATCATGGAATCACAGAATAGTTTGGTTTGGAAGGGGCCCTAAAGATTTTTTTCCATCCTCCTGCCTTGGGCAGGGACACCTTCCACTACAGCAGGTTGCTTAAAGCCCCATCCAACCTGGCCTTGAGCACTTCTAGGGATGAGGCATCTACAGCATCTCTGGGCAACTTCTTCTAATGTCTCACAACCCTCTATATTTAATCTACTGAAGATTGTTCTCTTATTTTTTCTTCAGTTGAACAGAGCTTCACCTTTTTCAGGAATATGCCTTCTTTCTTCTAATAGCCTCTCTTATTCTGTTGCTTAGCTCTCCCATTGTTTGTTTGTTTCTTTGGTCTCTATGTACTGTGTTTTGATCCATAGTATGCATTTGATCTGAGCTGTCAGTAAGAAAGAACCCTCACAATTCTTTCATCTGCAAATAGTCTTTTTTGCTAGCTGACTCTTCATGCCTCAAAGAAACTGGATCAAGCATGTCCCTCACCAGTTGTCTCCCAGCCAATGCAGCTTTTCTAATTATTTTCTTAACTTGTCAGTCTATCTTTACATTTTTGCTGCTTTTACTTGCATTCCTCCAGTTACTCATCTACCTGCAAGGACTTGTGTTGCTGATGAATCTTATGTTGACGTTTAGCTCTGCTTCTGACAAGTCCTCTAAAATCCAGGTAAGGTCTCAGCAGGTTTGAATAGAAATCTATGCAGAGAGGTCAATCAGCAGGATTGCTCAGGTCCACACACTGCTCTTTGTGCCTCCAGAGAGTACCACAAGGCCACATCACCATATAAATAAATCAACAGAACATCTGAATCCATTCTTTTTCCAAGTGCCATGTAAAGAGATGTTCAGACAAGGGCAATATTGCCCAAGGTTGGCACTGGAGCAAGAGTTAGCAGTATTTGGGGCTGAAAATAATTTGATTTTTTTCTGAGTCCCATCAACTGTATCTCTCCACTCAATGAGTGTTCAGCAGTATCTGCAACAAGAAGGACTGACAGCCTGATGGTCACTTGAGACACAGATTATCTGGGCTTCACACCTTGATCTGAATTAGGCATATTGAAGGGCTGGTTCTCTGTCATTAAAAGTGAGGTCTTTTCTTTTGTGTCATTGGCAGTGCTGCAATGTGATCAGGAGGCAGAGACTGGTCTTGCCATTCAGTCAGAAAGTTTATCCCCAACACAGAGAAAAGTGTACCTAGACTTTACATTGAAAATTTCAAATCTGGCAAACCAGCATTTTCAAATGAACAAAAAAAGAGTGTTTATCAAAAGCACCCTGGCCAGCAATCTGGATATCAAGTGACTTGGGAAGGGACACATTTCCCAGGAACTGTGAAGATGTGACATAAGGTTTTTCATCCCAGTTTATTTTCAGTGTCAGTGAACCTTGTAGCTTTAAAATAGGACAACTCAGAGTCTACTACTGGCATCTCAGGGGATAGTAAATCCCAGCCATGTGATGAAATTCACCCTGCAATGTTCACAAACATAGGTCAGCATGAGGCTAAATGGATTCATAGGGTTTGGCAAGTGAGATGGAAACACTGAAGATTACTGATGGGCTAACATCATAATATCAAGAAATTACTCTTTTGAGTATCCATGGAAAGTATACAGCAAACTCCTGGAAAATAAACTTTAATGTGAACCAGCCATCTGTCCAAAACTTGGATTTATATTTCAGCTGAGCATTATTAAGTGCTTTAGGAGCACAAGCTCTGATGTGAAAATTTAGGTTTTTCAGCAAGGTGTTGGCTCTGCTGAGTGAAGATATTCAGATCTGTTGGGTTGGACAAGGCAATAGGAGCCATGAGATGTAAAATAATGGCCACTAGGAGACAATAAGTTTCAGAAAAGATTGGAAATACATATGTGAACATTTGCTTTTCACATTCTTAGCTAAAATTCCATGTTTACTCCACATTAGCACAGATGTTAATCAACCTACACATTTCTAAAACAAATTTTGTTTCACACAACTGGTAGAAATGGACTGTATGTTTTATTATTTAATAAAACCTTTCTAAAGCAATCATCTCTACCAGAATCAGAGTATTATTTGTGTTTAGAATAAGGTGCATCCAGAGGTCCTTTCTCAAAAAAGAGGGACAGTGAAAGTTAATTTACAGATCTCCAATTTCCAATACTGGTTCTGAGATTTTATAAAAATTTGCAGAGTATTTGGGAGTGCCAAAAATTAATTCCTAATTTTTAAATATTTTGTGAATGCTATTGCCTCACAATTTGAGTCATGTAACAAGTATGGATTACCCCCATGCTAGGAAAATAGAATTCCATGTCTGTTCATGAACTAAAACATTTCTCCTCCATGATACCTCTTCAGCATCAGAACTGAGTTTGGAAATCTTTGCTTTATAACAAGCTTCTTTGGCAGAAAGAGTAGTGTCACCTCATATTTCTGCCAGAGAAAGGGTCCTATTAGCAGTGGTTTTCAGGAGAAAAAGTAAAAAAACCAGCACTGTTCATGCACTAGAAATGTGCACATGTATTTGCAAACATCACTGGGAGCAAAGGCAGCACTCCTGCATGTTAGGGACCAGACTGGAGGTGGAAGGGCTCTCCTTCACAAAGGGCTGCTGATGGTTTGGCACCTGCCCTCACACTGCCAGCTCTGTTTTGCACATCTCAGATTAGCTCTTAAACCCATGGCTCTTAATAACAATGCATCCACCTACTTTTCATATGGATATGAAAAAAGTGGCTAGCATGTGTTTTATACTTTGATGCAAAACATACTTTGACCTAAGAACTACCAGGTTTCAACTTCTAAGCACCTGATTTGAAGGGAATAATTCATTCAGAAGTGATGTGGCAGCAATAGTTTGTAGGCTGAGGGAGTGGGAGAGAATCCTCGCATCCAGTACAACCCAGATATTGCTCCGTGCTGTGTCAGTCCTGATTTTACAACATTGTTTCCGTCATAAACACGTCTGTAAATCCTTGTTGGATCACTTTGCTTTAGTGCTCATTTAAAACTAATGCAGCTCTGTAGCGTTTGAGAAAACACAGTGACAAAGCAAAAACCGTAAAATTAAGCATAACTGAAGTGTTTGTTAAAACAAAACTGACGCCAATCTGGCACACTTGTGTTTTATTCATTTCTAGTGCTGGAATTGTTCCCTCCAGCAGAAAACAAAAAACAACAAAAAACTACAACGACAACAACAACAAAAAACCCAAACAAAGAAGCAAAAAAAAAGCAACACAATCAACCAAACAAACAAAAAAAAATCTGAACCTCAGGAAGGAAAATAATTCAGTCTAGAATAAGGATATTTCTGACAGTACCAGAAGAAAAACTCTACATGAAGAAAGCTGTTTTAAGAAACAAGGACATTAAGGTTATTTCTATTCAGTTTCTATGATGACATTGTTATGCCAACTTTTTCAACCTTCTATGCCTGAAGTCAAGCCTTGTCACAGGAGCCCGTGTTCCCAACACCTCCAAGAACCAGAACTGCTTTCATGTAGGAACCAAAATCCAGACTTTTAGGTGTCAGCATACCTGTGTGTAAGTGAAGGCATATGTTTGTAACTCTGTTGGTTTCCTTGTTAGGAGGAAACTCATTGTTAATACCAGAGGGTCAAACTGCATGAAGTGAATTTGTGCAGGAATTCACTAAAACCACATCAGCTCTCTGACAGGAAGGACCTAAAGAAAGGAATTAGCAGGATCGGATGTGGGGCTTTCTGACAGACGGCCAAACCTACAAGGTCAAAATAAGAAGCCAGTGAAAAAATAGATTCATGCTTAAAATGAGATGTGCACAATTCCCCTTTTTATTGCCATGCTTTGGATTAAAGACCTATTGTATGGACGTTTATCTACCCAAAAGCTCTAGGCTCAAAAACTCACCCATTTCACCATAGCTTAGTCTTCATTCAACAGAGCTGCAGAGGCAGCATTTCTAGTGGTATTTTCCCCACTTTCTTCCCCAAAGAGACAGGGATCTGTGTGAATTTTCCCAGGGATGTACATCCCAGGCTGCTTTGGAGCACCATGCAGCCGCACCACCACAGGCAGTCACCACAGCCAAGGCTCACTGCACATTTCCCTCTCTCTTTACCCCATCCACCACCTTGCCCAGGGATTTTAAGGACAGGGTGATGTTCTTCAGTTTGGAAGGAGGATGTTCCCATTGCCTAAGGTGGACTGTCAGAAGTGCACAGGATCCCTCTTCCAGTGAGTAGGAGGCTTTGCTCATGCAGACCACACAACCACAGTGATAAATACCTGCTTCCTGAGGCAGGGGAGCAAATGTCGTGCAAGAACAGCGTAAGAACCCAAATTTCAAACTTCAGCCTGAAAGTGCTGACCTGTGCTGAAAATAACCTCAACAGATTGCATGGAGAGGTTCATTGTTCTGTCACAGCCTCTCATGGCCTTTACTATCCACTGGCAAATATTCAGGTGGTGAGTAAGCTTCTCATTCCAATCTGTCCCTTACTGCCTGGTTGGGAACAGCGCCTTGGAGTGAAGCCCCTTGTTCCATGTGCCTCATATTTAACCTGATCCTGTCTTTCCAGGTCAGGCATCTCTAGAAGTGAATATCCTACAAATGGAAAATATTTCTGCTTTAATATATTATCCTCTAGGTGAAGGGTGTTTCAGAAGAGTTTCCAGCTCTGCACTTAAGAACTGCTTTATCTGGTCCAACAATTTTCTACACTTGTTTTCATCAACGTATTTTAGACATGCTTAGTGAGCTGTCAGCATCAAAACATTGTTCCTTGTTCAGTTCTGCTCACCATGATTGCTTGAAGGCACCTGAAAGGGGACCACTGTACATCTCTCTGCAGTGGCCAGCTCATTGGACCAGAAGTTGATCCACATGAGGACAGGGAGCTGAAAAAGGCACCTGTAAGTGCACCTGTGTTATCCAAGGGGACACCAGGTTTCTATCCACCCATAATGAAATTTGCATCACTTTCTTTTTCATACGAGCTGTGGGAAGCAGCAATGTGACTTATTTACTACATATGCATCAGTTTTACCAGGTAAGGAGTTTTCACTAGGGCTTGTAAACTCTATAGTGGCACTGGGAGTAATTATCACCATCTTTGCTCATGCTGCTTGCCCATGCCTGGGATGCACTCTGCACATCCCTGGGCCAACCTGCAAAGCCTCTGCTCTGCTCTTTCACCCAAAAGGTCGCTGTTCCCTGTCCATGAATCAGAGCAGAAGGGAAATAAGAGGGCACAAATTGCTGCTGAAATGGGGCACGCAGAGGCATGGGTACAGTGCTCCTGAGGTAACTGCTGAGGTGCCGTGGCTTTGGCAAGATGTCAAGATGCACAGCTGGCTAATATAGACCCTTCTTTTCTCCAGAGCCACCTCAGAACCAGTTATTGATTCTTAAGGCAGTAATATTCACCTGGCATCTCATTCATTCCAAGTTAATTGCTTAAATGGGTGGAAAAGGAAATTTGTGAAACGAAATGTGCTGCTGCATCAGGCATAAAGGAAATTTCGTCCCTATTAAGCTGAAAATGCTTCCCAAAGACAACACATAGGCTTTACTGTGCCGAGGCACTTGAGTTCAATTCTTCAGTGGGGCTACTGTTTAAAGAGAGCATTACAAACTCAGTCACAGCAAGCTTCTGTGCTTCAACTTCCCAGTCACTCAGTTTACTCATCAGAATGGTTTCCCCTACAGCTTAAAAATATGACCTTGGAAAGAATTGCTAAATAAGTAAATACTTGAGTCTACCAGGGTTTTCTTCCTAGATCCTAAACCTGGCACAGGTTGAAGCCTTGCAATCATGTCCTATCTGCTAAGGAGACTTCTGTTGGTATTGAGTGGCATATTGTTTAGAGAAATAACACATTTTCGTTATGGAAGGAGAGAACGTTCCAAAGAAGCTGCTGGTCAAACACACATTTTTATGCGTGTCAGCAGCTTGAGAAGAATAAGGAGAAGGGAGCAGTTCCATTTTAAGTGATTCACTGAAGAAAAGTTCCAGTTTACATTACCATGAATTTCTCCTTCAGAGTGCTTCTCATTTTCAGGATGCAATTTTGTGCTTCCTTCTCACAGCAGACTTTTCACAATCTGTGCAGCAGTGCTCATTTTAGAATTGGCTGTTTCACCTTTCTAAATAAAGCTACTTTAGTACCTGCATTAATTCCTTGCACTGGCCATTACTAACATTAAAAAATGCCTTTATGCAGAGATACAGCCACTGCAGCTATTCACTGAATTATTGAAAGCAGTTGGTGTCTTTTAAAGAAGCTCTTTTAATGTTTCTATTCATTACTGGTTTTTATTTGTGACCTCCATTGTATTGGCTCACAGCTAGGTAAGTCTGGAGAAGTTTCTCTTCCCTGAATTAAGGCCTGATGAAGGTCTGAGGGGTGTTCAAGGGATTGGCCCAGATGCCATCCCAGGGTCTGCTGCCATTAGCTTTCCTGTGCCTGCGAGCAGTTTTCTCCAGGAAAAAACCAAAAAACAACAAACCAGTCAAAGGAGACTTTAATCCTCTGTGGAGTGTTTTTTCTTCCTCAGCTCTGGTACTGCCATGTGACGAGCTGTTCTCTCCTTACACCTTAGCTACCAACAGCTTCGAGGAGCCAATGCAACCAATGATTGCCAAAACAGAGACCTATTCCTGTGCTCTCGTGGTCCTCAAGGCTCTCCAGCTCAGTGGCAGTAGGGTAAGCCAGGCATTGCCAACTCCTGTGGGTTCCTAATCCAGAGACCCTGATCCCAGGTCTTGTTTTGGGGACCTGGTGTGGTCTAAGAGTGCATGACTTTGCTGGAGAACATCTCCTCCAACTGCAAGGGCCTGTTCAGTTTAAGTTTTCTCCAAAGGAAACTAAAAAACCCAATTTTTTTCTATTTTTTCTCCTGAAGAAAATGCCATATTGTTGTGTTTGTGGTTTTGTTTAAGGGGTGAGGTGCAAACTACTGTGCAGTCAATTTCTGTGGGATATGGTTGAGTGGTCAGTTCAAGAGTTAAAATTACAGGCAGTCAGAAAGGTGAGTGAGAAAAAAAGGAGGAACAGCAAAGAACTAAAGGGAACTGTCAGAGATTGAAGTGGAGCAAGGCAAATCTGGAAGGTTGGTGCTGAGAAAGTCAGGAGTTTTTTGAAAGTGGCAGAACAAGTTTTGTGCAGTTTGGTGCAAGTCTGTAGCTGTGAATTCACTGGCCTTCCTTCAGGCATCAGCAAAACAGGCAATAACTCCTTAAACTCAGTATTCTCTCATGTTTTGCCTAAAGGAACGTTTTAGCTGCTTTGTTGGTACTGAAACACTTCACTGCTCTGGAAGGAGAGAGTTGCAGTGAGGTAGGTAATGACAGCAGACAGCAATATTTGATGTTCAAGCAATGAGAACACAATTGCCTTGCTGGGTAATTGGCTTCACCAAGGCTGAGGAAACAACAATTTAACCTGGATCTTTGCACTTTAAACCCATCCTTTTTCTATTTGGCATGCACAGAAACAGCAAATCATTCCCTCCCTCCCCAGGTCAGCAGCTTTCTTATATCTGGAGAACCTCTCTGATCCATTTCAGTGGACATCCAGCTTCAGTACTGCTTCCAGGGTTTGGCCCCCCAGGACTGCTGCTTTACCTTCTGCACAGCAGAACAAAGCTAAAAGTTTCTGTAATGAAAATGAGGAGGCTGATAAAAAATTGATCATTAGTGCTCACTCTCACTGGCATACCACGTCTGTTCATCCTTTTGGCTCTTGTTTTACACTTGTTACTACAGTGTGTGGTTTAGAAGTAACTTCACCCTCTCTTTTTATGGACTCTGTTTCTAAACATAGGAGATTGCAGCAAAACAGCCACACACACCCCACCCCAAATACTGAGCAGGTATTTCTGTAGGACAACAAATTTCACTTGGGGAAGGTGGAAATGATTTACAAGAGAGAGGCACTTGTAAGAAAAAGGCCCTAAGAAGAAAGGCTTTAAAACTGCACCTTTGAACATGGAAAGCACTTTGTCTCTCAATCAAAACTGCTGCCCAGAGGACATGTCATACATTCTGTACAGCATCAGCATTTCTACTGATGTAGAAGTTCAAGGCAGCCACTCTCTGTCTAGTCCATGTCTGTCATTCCTGCTCTAGGGTAGACTGCCTGAGTGAAAAATGAGCCTTACCTGTGACACAGTTCAACACCACAATGGCATCAGGCTCTGCCCAGAACTGTGAAATTTAATGCAGCATTTCACAATCTCAGATGATTTTTAAGTGAAGCTTGTAAGAGAGAAAGGCTGATGGCTATTTACTCAGGAGCTTGTTCATGATTTGGCTGAGGATACACTTCCAGAAACCTGTGACTGGTGCTCTGCACTCTTGTCCATCAATGCACGGAGTGTTGTGGATGGTTATCGAGTAACCTCCGCTGCAGAGGAAGGGTGTGCAAGTTCAACAAAACATTGGTGTCCAAAGCAGCCTGTGGTGAAGGAGACCTCTAAAGAGCTATTAATCGAGCTAAAAAGAAAACCTTGTGAGAACACTTTAGCTTTCATAAGTTTTCTGCCCTGGGGAGATGTGTAAAGAGGGAGCCGAAAGATAAAGAAACATACTCATATTTGCCTGTTTATTTGCCTTGGTGTCAGTTATCTGGTACTTGATAAATGCAGAAATTGTATTCACTCAACTGCTAGGATGATGAAATTTTACTTTCTTCATCTGCTGTGGTTCTGGCAAGACATAAAGAATAACAAAAACCAAGTTATTTGGAAACTCAATGGCTGAACCCTGGAATTTCAGAGCTGTGCTCAGGTTTAACTGACCTCTCTCAATGAGAACAGCACTCACTGCCTTCATATTTTAGGTCAGGTACCAGATTCCTGAATAAATGTGCAAACCTTCCCAAAGTCTTGAGTTTGTTCTATTGAGGCTTTCATCTGCCTTCCAGAGAGATTAGAAATGGTACTAGAACAGCTCATTTCTGGAATCCAGGACGAGCCGGAGTCTCACAAATCACTCCAATCCAGGTTTAGTTCCAGAAATATGGGAAGAGTACTGCAGACCACTCAGTTATTCTGCTGTTTTTTACTCTAGGAGAAAAGTAGTCATTCATATATCTGGACAAACTTGCCTTGCTCCACTTCCAACCTAAATGAACACTTTGCCCTCAGTTCAGCTTCAGTACACAACAGAGAAAATGAGAAAAGGGTCCAACAGCACATTAATATATTCCAGAAATTCTGTACAATGTCAATAAAGAAGTCACTGAGCTATTTCAAAAAATGTGAAGTATTTGCAAGATATCATGAAGTGAAATAAATTGTTCCTCTTATGGCTCATAAAAGAAGCCCTAAGAAATGTAGAAAGGATTCCAATTATTATCTTATCAGAAAGAAAATAATAATTGATCTATATTTAAGCTAAATTGGACTAATTTATTAGAAAGATTGTTTCACTTGTAACCGAATAACTTGATTTGTAGCATGTCATTTCCACTGAGTGCAAATTTCAGGCTAACAGAAAGTCCTCTTTTGCTAACTGGTTTCATGGTCTTTTGTATAAATATTCCACAAATGTTCATGGTTCTGCAAGCCTTAAGTGAAAGGCATTTTCTCAGAAAAGGTAAGGAACAAGAAAATTAGTAAAATACTAATAGGTCTAGTAAGAGACATCTAATTAATTGTAAATCAAACATCACCTCTGGATTAGATCAAAACTTTTTCTTACATGTTAAAGGAGGAATTGAGGTGTCCAAAGTCACCTCCAGTATAGGCAGCAGACAACTGGCAGAAATCTGAATTTTGGACAAATGTTCCTCCAGGCACATCTTGACATAAGCTATAAGAGCACACAAGCTCTAATTTCCTCTGGGGGAGTTGAGTCTCTGGTGTTTTTGCTCTCCAGCTGTAAAATGGAGGTATCTACTACATTTTCCTTCCTCACCAGAATGTTGTGAGACTGACTCAGAATAAAACTTCCAACAGCTGGCTCTGAGGAGTGGGGGGTTGTCTGAGATGTCACTTAGCATTGCAGCATTGGGAATGGTGTCCATTTGATTGTCTGGTAGATACAGGGATTGATTTCTATGTAAGTGCTAAGAAAAGAATTTGAGAATGTCAGATTTCCATTTCCCATTACCTTGTTTCCTTTCTCACAGGCTGCGTTTTGGGGTTTACAGAACAAGATTAGTTATCACTAACTATGGATATCACTGTTTATTCAGCTTGTCAAGATAGATTTTTTTTTATTGCCTAGAAGGGAGTGCCTGCTATTTCCATTTTCCTGAGAAAAATGGGAGTTAACATATATCTGGAAGCAGCCTATAGTGAGACACATGAGATCACAGACCTCTGACCACACCAGAGATTTCAAAGAGAATTTAACTACCTTAAACATTGAGGTGGGCTTGGTCACACCATCATACCAAGGTTGTTTTAGGCTGGTTCAGGTAACTGAATTTAGTCCTCCAGAATCTGAGTGTTGCTGCTGTGGTGACACATTCATTTATTGCTTTATCGTCCCCAAGCAAGAGTGAATGCTGAGCACCTGATGAGGGTTAGCAACTCTTGTTTAAGAGGACATTAACTACAGAGACCAAAATGTAGAATCACTTGTTGTGTTGATTCATCCATACACCTGATTTTGTCTTCATTTCTACCCACCTCAGTTTAAGACCCAGTGCTATGTAAGTGATAGAAAGACACAGACATCTTTCTAAGTGTGATTTCTGGGGAATAAACTGAATTAACAACTTGGTCTCCAAAGAAGAGTCTGGTAAAGGAAAACAAGGTTATTCTGAAAAACACCACTGTTTATTATGTCCCTGGGGATCATTATCATTCCAGAGTGGCTGCACACCTCACAAGCACTGGAGAACATAGGAAATCTTGTGTTTTATCATGATTTTTTAAAACTCACTTTAAAATAATAAAACAATCCAGCCTCCACTGAATCCCTGTACATTCAAAGGCAAAATGTAAATATTCCCCTAGAGAACAGTCTACTGGACGACTGCGGAAGAGGAGAAAATTAAATTCAGGTGAATATACAATAAAAAACAATTCCTTTCATGTAGCTGCATTATTATAATTCATCTCTAACCTCTTGCTGAATTCTTAATGATGACAAAACTTATTTGTGGCAGTGGCATTAATGTTGAAATATCACACTTCAGCACAGCTTTTTTTCATTCTCTGAACTTTCATTCTCTTCCTCACTTTTCTGAAAGACTTTTCCACCTCACTTTTCTAAAAGATTTTTCCACCTCTGCTCTCTCAGCTTATAACCAGACATATTGTGGGGGTTTCTAAGATTTTTTTTCCAGGTCTTATTTTTGGGGAGTTGTTTGTTTGTTTGTGTGTTTGGGAGTTTTTGGAAGGTAATAAACCTGTCATTAGTCAACTGTTAAAGGTCCCCTTTTGTCTCTGGGACTGTTTCTGCACTGAAACCTCTTAGGCCAGGACTGACTAGACCACGCAGCCCAAAGCCTTTTTCCTTTATGTAGGCAGTGATTCTAATCAGTGCCATTTCTGATTCAGGGAATTTGTCCTCTGACTTTGCTAGAAATCAATAAGCTCATTTGCTATATAGTCTCAAAAATATGGTTTGTGTTGGCCTGAAAAAATATCTTCCTGGTCTTGTGTATAAATCTAAAACCAATCAATTTTTTTATCCTTCTTTATCTAAGTACCTCAGAATCCAGTGTAGCCATTCCCTCATATGCAGAGAGGTTGTAAATGCATTTTTGATTCCACTGGTAGGTGAACAACCAGGCACAGAGCAAAGAAGGGATTAGCCCAGGGCCATGCAGACACTTTGTGGAGAGCAAGGACTTGAACCAGCTTTCCCACATTCCTTCTCGGGTTTGGTAAGAGACCAAGGAGATTTCAGTCAGTAGACATCACAGGGCTCTTTGCCTGACCTGGTCTCACAGGTCAGATCTTTCCCAGCACAGCAGGCAGGTACAATATTTTCTGCAAGATCATTTCACTTTCCTAGTGTTCCCATTTACCTGCTTTCCTATGGGTGTGCTCACTATTTCACTCAGAAAATGCTGGCAGGAAAAATAATTATTTTACCGTTAGTCAAAATCTGAAGGTTTAGCAGTAACATTGTCAGACTGGCACTTCTGGTGGTAGAATCATAGGCAGGTGGCCCTTCTGCAAATCTGATACGTTTCTTCTTCACCACGTTGCTGGTACATATATAAATCCTTTTTTTTTAATCTGGGGTTTCCTCTTTAGAAATATGCAAGAACTGCTCTGTCCTTTTCAAGGATATAGGAATGATGAGTTGCTTTTTGCCATATCTAGAATATCTCCACTGGAAAAATCCAGAAGCTCCTTGCATCTTTTAATACTTTGGTGTGAGCAATACTCTAAATTGCAGAGACTGTGCTTGCTTTAAAGTGTTACCGATTTCTACAGTGAAGCCCAGTGTTTCTTAAACTTAATAGGAAAAAAAATTTAGATGATTCATTAATTCTGTATCTTCACTGTTACATTCTAAAACATTGCTCAGGAGAGAAGGAAAAGGTTTTGACGGATTCTAGGGACCTCTCTCATGTCTGTATGTGCAAAACGCATCACAGTAAAAGTAATTTGATTTATCTTCACATCACTGCTAGTGATAATTTCAGGCCAAGATTAACACCTGTATGTCAGTAGAGACTTTGGGCATATATGTGAGGGGGAGGACAGAACAGCAGTAACACTGCACAGTTCTTTATTAATTATCTGATAAAAGACTGCCAGTGAAAAAAATATATGTTACACCACCCTGATATTCAATGCACTTTAGTGTATGAGCAGTTTTGCTAAGGCTTCTTGGTTCAGTGTTTTTAGAATTGTTTAGTATGTGTAGAATAGTTCTTGGTATTTTCCTACTTAAATCTCATACGTATCATAGTTCACAAGATCCCTCTGTGCAGAATCTTTCAGGGCACTGAATCACAACTGGCATCTATATTCCTTTTAAGAAATAATACTCAGGAGAAAAATTTCTGAGGTGATCACACAGGAATAGCAGAAATTAGATTGGCTGCTGCTGGAAAACCACAGTATTCCCTCAACAAAATATAATGACAGGTAGTGCTCATCCTATGAGCAAGATGTTTTATTCCAACACATCTATCTTTCTGGAAAATACTGAATTATCAGTCAGTTCAACACTCATGCCAGTCACCAGATGGATCTCCCAGAAGGGCACCGTGTGGCCAGCACCAGTGTGAGGTCTGCAGCTCCTCTGCCCTGCTGAGCCTCATCCAGGGGCCAGTGGATGCTGTCACCTCATTGATGCATCAAACATGTGGGGCCTCGCTTGTGCCTCCAACCACAGGCGACTTGGTGTCTCTGTGCCTCTGAGAAATGATGTGCCAGAGTGCTGGGCTCCTCTGGAAACAGAGCTGTGACTTCCCAGGGAGAAGCATCCACAGAGAGCTAAGGAAGGTTTCTGGGCAGCAGCCAAGCTAATTCCTGCTCTCATTTCCACCAAAATAAAGCGAAAACTGGGTGACAGAGGCAGCGAAGCACATCAGCACATCAAACCCAGAGTAACTGAGACCCCTCTGCATCTGCACACAGCAGCACCTTCCCTGTGGACATGGGCATGCACTGCCTGGGACACATTTGGCTCAGGGCTTGTGGAGTTTGTCCTCAATCCCCCTCTAGACAAGCTCTCCTTGCAATTCCAGAAACGTAGTTCAGTAGCACAGCACAGCTTGGCTGATGACGAGAGGACACAGAGCAACTTTGGAAACACAAACTGGCACGGGGAGAGAGTCTTTTTGGCTTCGAAAGGACAGCGCACACGTTCCGAGCCAGAATGTGTAAAGACTTTTGTTCACAAACAGAAATCCCTTGTGCTGACAGGCTCTGAACAAGGCTGGCACTCTTGTGAACGCAATATGAAAGTTGCCTTGTACTGGGATTAGCCGAGTGAACAGTTAGTAGCAAATAATTGACTCAGAAAATTTAGAAGGATAGTACTCCAATATTAAAAAAAAATAAACAAAATTGACCGTGAAAGGTCTGCTGTTTGGACTTTGTTCTCTCTCTAAAATCAGCAAATGTTTCAGCAGAATACACTTTAGCCCAAGGGTGGCTCATGGTCTGCCTGTGACAAATCTTCACTCCTCAAGGTGCAATATTCAGTCTGTGTGGTGTGACCCACATCCATGACTTGTCTGTTTGCATCTCTGGAGCAATGGACTGCTCCTTGCAGCAGCAGGGCTCTTTTCCTCCACCTTACCCTTACCTGTCCAAAGTTAGTAAGGACAAATCTCTGTGCCAAGTCACAGAGGGATTCTCAGCCAAATTCTTCTTGCTCTGTCACAGGCACATCATAATGTCAGAGACACAAGCTTTTCTGGCAAAATTGTTACCTTCCTGATAGAGGGTTCTTCACTAACAAGCAAGAAAATGGAGTGTCCACACGGACACTCTCTCCTGGCCTCAGCTGTCCCATCTGAGGCAGGATTGGCTTCCCTTGGACAAGGTGCTGTTCCCATAAACTACAGATGGAGCACAAACAAGCCAAGCAACACTTATATGCCTTCAAGGCTGCTGTCGTGGAAAGAGGCTGAAGTCAGATTGTGCTGAAATCTCTGTTTCTGATCAAAGTTCTACATTTTACAGGCTGCCTTTTTTTTGTTGTTTTTAATTTCTCCTCAAATTAATTTCAGATCAGTTTCAGAAAGAGAATTGCTCAAATGTCACTTTTCTCTGTGAACATTCATATGTTTCAGCTTCCCCTAACCAAGTATTCTCCAAAGAGGTCACAAACTCCAAGATTATTTCCAGCACTTTCCCCTCACTTCAGGCAGATGTGAGGCTTGGTTCTGCACTATTGCTGTTAATTTCACTGAAATGGTTTAGTTCCTATACCCTGTTGTGATAATTACCTGAAATGGAGCTAATTATTCCTGGATAATTCAATTTGTGTAATTTGACTAACACTGGAACAGAAGAAGAGTGAGCGAAGCCTAAAAATTACTGTATTAAAAATTGTGAGATTCAAATTTTTAAAAAGTCATTAGATATTTTGCTTTGCTAAAATTGAGTTCCACATTTTCCCTCAGTTTCAAGCTTTCTGCAGTGATGAGAAACTTCTTGCTGTCTCAAAGATCAGTGCCTTGTTGCCTTACAGGGCTCATGCTGGGAAAGCACCAGCATTTGCAAAAGCCCCAGTGCAATGTGGGGACCTGGGGGGATTGTCCTGGGCAAGCAAGAAGCAAAGCAGTGCTCAGTGGGGGACCTCAGTGCCAAGGAAAGCAGAAGGTGCACATGATCCAAGTCCATTTGAGAGCAGTTTGGGACTAACAAACCCCCTTTAGTGGTGGCCCTTGCGTGGCTCAACCCCCAATGTGCGCTGCCATCAGCAGTCTGGGACTGAGGATTTAGTGACTTTGTTGTTGTATTTCTTACATACCTGTCACTGGACTGCAGGTCTTAGAATCACAGAATCTTAGAATGGTTTGGGTTCAAAGGGATCTTCAAAGATCATCTTGTTCCAACCCCTGCCATGGGCAGGGACACTTTACATGATCCCAGGTTGCTCAGAGCCCCATCCAACCTGGCCTTCAACACTTCCAGCAACTGGGCAGCCACAGCTTCTCTGGGCAACCTGTTCCAGTGTCTCATCACCTTCACAGTAAAGAATTTCTTCCTAATATCTAACCTAAATTTCCTCACTTCTAATTTGTATCCATTACTCCCTGTCCTATCATGACAGTTCCTGATGAAGAGTCCCTCTCCAGCTTCCCTGCAGGCCCTGTTCAGACACTGGAAGGCTGCTGTGGGGTCTCCACACAACTTCCTTTTCTCCAGGCTGAACAGCCTCCCCTTTCTCAGCCTGCCTTCACACCTCACACCCTGTCCCACCAGGCTGTGACCATTGAGGAGCCCCAGGGTGGGTGAGTGGAAACAGTTCTGTGGGAATTTCAAGACCAATGGCAACCCTGTGAGAGCCAAGGTGAGGAAGTTTCAGGTCTTTTTCTGTTCCCCACTTACAGGACATGCCTCCAAACGTGTTTTTTTTCCCTTTTCCACACTTATCACCCTTTCTTCTTCATTTCTTTACTCAGTCACTATCTCAGCTGCGTGAGGGACTCTATGAAAAACCATCTGAGAGTGAATGGGAAGGACCCTTCCACTGAATATGTGGTTAGGACTCACAGGCACAAGCATTTTCCAGCAGCACTGAAAGGATTAATTGAAATGTTGAGGCAGAGCAGTAATTATTTTACCAAACAGTGGAACGCTATTCAGCCCTCACTTCTCAACTGCTACTGATGCAATCAAGGCTGAACGGAGCCAAGATATAAAATTACTGCTGCAGTCCAGCATTTTAAAAGCAATTAAAAGTGAGAGGTGCCCATGATTACTGTGTAAGAAAGAGGGTTTTCATTAAACACATGAGTGTAATGCTTGCTCTAAACCCCTACTGCTTCCCAGCAAAACAAAACATACAGGACTGGACTCACTTCTGACTTTCCAGAATGAATCCATTCACATTTACTCCAGATTTATTCGGTGAGCTCAGAATCACACCTGCACAATGAAAGACGTTAGAGGTGCTTTTTCTTTGCTTAGCATTACTTTCCTGTAAGTGTATTTTTGTCTCTTCCTTTTTGCTGTTCAAACACAGGGAAAACAATAAAAGTCCCAAAGAAGAGACTCAACTGGGCTGGGGAGCAGGAAGTGAAAATATTCCAGTCTTCATGTTTATTCTTGCCATAGGAATAAATAGGGCTTGGTTCAATGCACAGTTCTGTCACAGCACGTTGTGTTTGCTTCTCCTTAGGCTGGGGAAGCTTCACTGACTGCCGTGAAATCACCTCTACAGTGAGCAAATAGAAACTGCCTGATGCTCAGAGGGGACAGCAGTTATCTCCTTCCAGTTTTACAGACTGGAACTGCTGAGTGAGCTGCTCTCTCAGACCTGCACTCAGTGATCCTCACCCTTATGCTAACAGTGAGAGAGCCCTGCACATTTATCCCTATGAATCTGCCTCCCCAAATCAGTGGAGGCAAAGCACATTTCCCCATCTGCATTGCATGCTCTGATTTATCAACCATCTCCACATATTTTTGTTCCTTAATACGCCTGGAGCTTCCAAAAAAATTCAACCACCTTTGCTGAAATGTTCTGTGTTTCATTTCTGACCAAAGGTGATCTTGGATTTTTTGAAAAGTCAGAGGAAAATTCCATTGGCTGCTCGTGAACTGAAAAGAAGTGCCAAAACAAAGAAACACTTCCCCCCATTTGAGACAGCTTCTAGCCACATCTCGTTAGGGAGTGAAACACCAACCATCCAACATAAGGGAGCTGCACACAAACCTTTGAAGGTCTCACCCCACCATTCAACAAGCATTAGAGCTACACCTGGGCTTGCACAAGCAATGGCAGCTTGGAAACCATATCATACACCCAGTTTTCCTATGTATCCAACCCAAACCCTGCAGAAACCTGCAGCATCCTTCCATCCATCTGACAACAATTCAGCTGGACCTGAATATCAGCAATAATGTTGTAAAATGTAGGACTTCTGTCTGGGTATTGTCTGCTTTGTTGCTAGTTGGATACCCATCACCCCAAAAGGCTCCCTGCATACCCCTCTGCCTTATATCCACCTTTTGACATCAAAGCAAACATTTTTCCTAACAACTGTCCTGGTTCTAGCCTGAATTGCCAAAAATTACCTTCCGAACAGAAGACATGGCCAGTGATTATCTACTTTTCATGACCAACACAGAATTAGCTTCTCTTCTCCTTCCAGAAGAACCAAACCCTGGGGTTAAAAGGTCTGTGTAAATTTTCATATGAGGAAGAGTGGGGACTATTCCACCATTAAAGCGATCTTGAAAGTTTGGTCTTTTGCTCTGCATGAAAATGAAGTTGCAGAGATCTCCTTGATCTAATAATGGAAAACTCTCCTGAATGCATAACTTTGCTCTGGAAAGTGTAAAGCAGGCCAACCTTTCTTGCTATTTAATTATCATTTTTCTTTCTTCCACTCCCTTTTCTGTTTCTTTCTGCCCATTGTGACCTTATCCCTAAGCTGCTGGGGTTTTTTCATGCTTCCCCTCTGTGCTAGTGCCATCTGACTCACTGGGTACAGAGCAGAGTTGTTCAGCCCTCCGAAGGAGCTCTCTGGGGTAGGACTGGAACATGTTAGGGAAGTTTATTATGGCCCCTGTCTTGGCTGCCAAGCTGGGATTGAAGTAGGTGCCTGCAGAGCTAAAAGCCCAGGTTGTTGCAGGCTGGGGTTCAGAGCCAGGCTGTGGAGCTGGGAGCTGTAACAGCTCCGATCCTCCGCGGATTAGCACAGAGGGGCACTTGTGAATGGTCCATGTGATATCTGTTCAGGAGGTAAACAGAGGATTTTAGTCTCCTGGGCTGTCAAACCAACTCCTTTGACAAGCTCTAAATTCACTTAAAGCCATGTAATTTGAACATGCTGTGGGGTCCAAGTCTGCTTCACCCTTGATACTGTGTAAATGGGCCCATTAAGGTTCAGCCAAGTTTTGTGTGGTTTGTTCGTAAACAGTCACCGTGACGCCTACTTCAGGGAGATAAGCCCTCCTCTGCCAGAGCTCAATAGGGGCTGCTCACAGGATGAGAATCCATGGCTTTGAAACCATCAGAGGGGGAAAAAAGAGCAAAAAAAACCCATGCTCAAAGAAACGTTATTGAAGTTCAGCAACTTTGCTGTCCCAGATAAAGACTGTGTATGCTGAGTTATGATTTCATCAGCACTTGAATTTTAAGCAGTCTTTTATAAATCAGGCAGAAAGTTTTACCATGGGACAGAACTTTGCATACAACTCGTCATCTATGAGAGAAACACTTTCTTCTTTCTAAGGTTAAGTTTATCATGTAGATACCTCTAAGTGCCAGGATGTTTCAAGAAAAGAAAATTGCATGCAGAAAAACATCATACTGCATTTACATTTGATTTGAGGTTTTGGAAGATTTTTTTGAAGTCATTGCAGTATCAATGCAGTCTCAGCCCTCAGGTTGTTCTCACAGTTCTTCTCTGAACCAACATCAAACACCACTTGGCAATCATATGAACCAGATGCAGTCTTCCATAACACTGAGTACGAGTTTCAAACAGAATGATTTGGCAAATCTGTTCCAAACTTCAACAAGAAGCACAAGATGAACACTGTCACCTAAATATTTCTGGAAAAAAAATTCTGCCTTTTTGATTGGAACCATACCAACTTCAAATTAGCATCTATGATTATCTTAAAGACAGAAGAATTTTTAAGATTCTCCAGTAGCATCTCTGCACAGGAACCCAAATTATTGCCACAGGTCGGAAAAATCAGTTAAGGAGAAAGAAACAGGAAGCTGAGTAGCCCACAGATGCTGATTGAAGCCCCAGGGCTTTGTTGTTTTCAAATATCTTTAAAAAGATCATGGTTAAAAAAATAATTTGCTGAGAAATTGGGCAGATATGAATTCACTGTTGGTCATTCACTATTGTTGTCCCCAGAGTGACAGAGTAGGACATCAAGAGAACTTGCACACAACTGGGCAGGGTTAGAGCACTCCTGAGGGTACTGGAGGCAGACAAACCACAGGGCACCAAGACTCCTAGGAGGGTCACAAACCATGCTCTTCCACACCTGCAGCCCTTGGTTAGAGCCAAGTCCTGGCAATTTGGGCAGCTGAGAGCCCAGGCAGCCAAAGCAAGGTCTTCTTGCAGCAGACTGCTCCTTGTCCACAGAGAGCTGGCCAGATTGTGTTGTGGCTATCTGCTATCACTGGCAATATTTGCTTTATCAGTTTTGTGCCTTAGTCATCCCTATGGCATGTAATAAGTTTGCAGTGGTGGGTTAACCCTCTTTTTGCTCATACTATCCTTTGAAGGGCTGAGCTTGCAGTAGGCCCAGTGCAGAGTATTTTGGATGTTGATACATTCCCATCCTGAAGGACAATGAAAGGCTCCCACTGACTGCTGCAGGCCAAATGCCCTACTGGTTTTTAAGAAGAAAGCCCATAAAAACAACTGGGAAGCAGCCCTGAACTTCTCCCAGAGCTGGATTCAATCTCACTTCTCAGGACTCCTAAAACAAAACCCTACTTTTCTGGTCCACACTTCACTCCCTGAGCCTCTGCATCTTTCCAAGTCCCTCATCAGTCTTCTCCTTCAGGTTTTCTGAGTGCACACAAATGTCCTGGATCATTCCCCAGTGTTTTGGCTTAGTGGTATCCCTTTGCATTGTGAGCTAGGTGAGATGAATGCCTTTATAACAGCTGGAAAAGAGGAAACATCACCCTGCAAAGCCAGCAGCCATCTCAGCACCCAAGTTGCTGGCTCTCCAGGTGTGTTTTGGCTCCACTCAGGCACAATTGCATGGCCTTCCTCAGCCCCTTGGTGTTGCTTTAATGTTTTCCTGTATACCTGATGCTCTGTCCCTTGCCTAAGCTTCCCCCTCCTCACTGTCTCAGATTTTCAGCCCTCTGTGTGGAAAGGACTATTCCTCTCACACGGTGAGACTTCAGGGAAAGTGAATGAACAGAAGAGAGCACTTAGAGCCCGGACGTTGAAAGGCTTCTTACACAAAACACAAAAGAGCTTTTCTTCTCATCAGTGTTTTCAAGAGACAAAAGAAAACACATTTTCTGAAGTGTTCCTTGGAGATACTTTGTTTTGAAGTGGTTAAAGAATTTCAAATGTGAGATAAGGGGGAGACACTGGCATGGAGCAAGGATAACAGCTTGTTCCTCCAAGGGCTAGGATTAAATTGCAGGGAATGCTGGCACTCAGCCCAAGCTCAGCTTCCCCGGCCCCAACACTTGCTTGAAAAGGTAGAACTTGAAACATGTGCTTTGCACTCTCTTCTTATCATCACCCTCCCTGCTTCAACCATTGTTCATGGCTCTGGCACTCACAAAGCCTGCAGCCAGGTTTTGCTCAAGACAGCGTCGATAAGACAGATGATGAATGTGGAAAACTCCTCCCTGAGAAGGTTTGATTTGGGCTGCATTTGAAGTTGCTGGCAAAGGACTCTTCTGTTGTTTTTTGCTGGTCTGCGCCCAGCATCAGGACAGTTCCATTCTGCAGAAGGCTGCACAGTGAGGAGCAGAGATGCTCCACTTACAGATGACTCATTATCAGGTTGACCGTGCTTACTGCTGGATTACATCAGCTCTTGTTTTGGCATGACAAAACTCAGGATCTCTTCCATGTGCAGTTTGCACTCTGTCTCCTTACCTGCTTCTGCTCTTTTTTTTCAGCAGCAGAGACTTGCTTGCAGACATTTCAAGCTTAACATTATTCAAGCCAGAAACTGTACAAATCACTCACGAAGTCCTCCCTGCTCAGTTTGCAGGCATTGCTGACAGATATGAGATGTTTCACCTATCTAACCCTCAACACACATGTTCTCACAGCAGATGGGTGAGTGGGGGTTTTCATGTACTCAAAGGCAGCATGGAGTGGCAGATTGGTCAGGTCTGTGAATCAGAAAATACTGCCAGGTCCTTTCTGTGTGCTGACAGAGAATGTCAAGACCTGTGTTTGCCTACATCCATTCATCATGGCTTGGTATGTTCAGAAATGCTGTTGTTCTTCATTAACTCTTTCATCTGTAAAAGGCCAGAATCTTCATGCTGTCTTTGCAGTCACATTCCTGGGTCTCCCGGGTTAATTGATTAATGAAGTGGAGCTGCTGGTATCTGTGGAAGAGAAGGCATCTTGATTTAATGTAGATACCACAGTGATGGTCACTGGAGGCCTGATGTAAACACAGGGGGCTGGTATCCAAAAAGAAAGATAGACCCTGAGAGCCCTATGTGTTAAATAGCAAGGCAGAGTAGCATTTTACCCTTTTAAAGTAAGGGAGGAGTTGATGGAAATGAGGGCAGGAAACACACAGTGCCTTGACTGAGATCATACAAGGCAGCAGTGGGACATCTAACAGCCAGGACAAAGCCATGTGTCCTAGCCAAAATACATCTATTTACAATTTTAGGTGGGTATGTCTTGCTAAGTATGTGAGCTATGTGTCTATCCCTGGCTTACTCATTATCTCCTGGTGAGAAATGCAGAACAGTCCCACCCCTAACTGGGCAGAAGGCAGGAACACACACTGAGCCATAATGCTCCCTGCTGGCTCCTAAACCCAGCCCCTGTAAGCAGGTAAGCTTTGTGCTGTTCCCTAAGAACAATTTTGGCATGTCCTAGCATGGCTGGGTTGCAGGTGATTCTGTGTCCATCACTCTCCTGTGCCCAATCATAACAGGTCCCAGATCCAGCACAGCTCAGCACAAATATTGTTACTGCAAGGGTTAGGACTGCCCTGGGAGTCAAAGAGGGTCACAAAGCCCACTTCCCAGTTAGGGTACAAAAACATACTGGCACTGTACCAGGGGAAAAAATGTCCCATCAAAATCAGAAGTGTCAGTTTGAGCCTTGGTATTCTTGGGACTTCGAAGGACACTGCTGTGTGGTTTGTGTTGGGTCAGTTTCATTTGCTTTAGGACTTTTTGGAGACAAAATACAGATTTTAGCATATGTATCTCAAGTAGTATCATAGAGCTTGGCCTGTGTTGTCTCTGACATATTGTATACATGCAGCTTTATTTAAGTAACAGCTGGGATATATGAACATATGTCATCCATCAAAGATTGGAGAGGGAAATGCATGAGCTGGTGCATTTTTGTATAACTTGCTGTCATCACATTCATGTAAAAAGAATTAGGGCTCAAACTAAAAAAACTTGTTGCTCCATCTGACCATGGAAATCTTCTTCCTTTAACCTTATGGCCTGCATGGTTGAGTAACTGTATGGAAAAGTTTAAGTGGATAGTACAGAGATCAAAAGAACTCCATCCATTATAAATTATTGGAGTCTCCTGTGCTTCAAAAAAAAAACCAGAGTCAGGTTTTGTTTGTGTTCCTGTGGGTTATTGTTGTTTTAACCTGTTAGTATTTGTTTCTTTAACTTCTTATTTTGATGCTGACTGTGCCCATCAGCCAAAGCCTAAAAATAAATCATAAAAACAGGGACTGTAAGCTCTGTGGAGCTAGGAGGCTTCATGTTTTTCTCTTGGAGTAGCAGGGATCTGTTCAAGGATATAAATAAATGTTAGTAATTTGGGGCCCTTTCATGGATTGACAAACCTTAAGGGACCAAAGCCCTTGGGGAAAATGTTGTGTGATTATTGGGACTTTGTAGAAGGTATCAGACTCCCCCTTCCCCTGGTAACACAGGTGATATGGGTGTGATACAGGAGTGATGCAGGGGATGGGTGAGCCTGTGGAGGTCAGAGCTCACCTTTGAGGGAATGGATGAAATTCCACCTAAACCGACAGCATCTGAAATGCATTGTTTTGGTGAAATCACTTCTCAACAAAAGCTCAAGATCCAAATACTGGCTACAGCTCACTTTAGCCCCTCTCAGACAGCAAAGGCAGCTGGACATTGAAACACTGAATCTAGGCTAGGATAGCCTTTGTTCTTCATGCCATATTAGCAAAGGCAGTGAAGCATAAAGGAAAGACATGAAAATTGTATTTATCTTCTGCATATCTCACCTACAGATCTACAGGTTGTCTTCCCCCATCCTCAGAATACAGAAGCTGACATTTTAAAGAAGACCTAAAGCTGATCTAATCCGGCATCTTGACTCTGACAGTAGCCAGTGGCAAATACTTAAGATAACTGCATTAAATCATGACTGCAGGCAAATTTTAAATAATCTTCTCTCTCAGAATACTCATTCTGCATTGAAATAGTAAAGGAATGACTTCATCTCTTAAGTAGGAGTACTACCCCTCCAGATGTAGGTGCTGTTAGGATGTGTAACTTACACCCAGGTATCTTCCTTATTGCTAGGAATGTACTTTTTGAATATGGCTAAGCCCCTCCCTGCAGCAGTGTGTGCCTTATGCCTTCACCTACCAGGAGATGGTGTTTCATTTTATTTAGATGCTCCTTCCCCTGAAAGCCATGGTGTTTTACACTGTGAATTTGGGGAAACACCTTGTGATGCCTCCCAGAAACTTATTTCTATCAGATTTTCTGGTATTTACCTCCTTTCTCGTTTGATATAACCACTGTTTATCTGGGCCCCTCCAGCCTGAGGAGCTGTGTCCTTGGGTCCATTCCTCCCAGCAGAGAAGGCTTGTACACATCTCAGCCAGCTTCAGGCATCTCAGGAAGCTGACCTGAGGAGATACCTCCAGAGGACAGCTGAGATGTGATGGTCATGACTCTGAAAGTGCCACTCTTTTCTGGGGGAAAAGCTGAGGTTCCCAGTGCCAAATATCTTGAGTCAGGGACATTCAAGGCATCTCCATCACGAGTTTGCTTGCAACCACTCCTACTTGCAATCCACCTGCATGTCCTCTTCAGATCCTTATCCTGACTTAGTGGAACACCATTTCTAACCACACTCTGAGAGGAGAAACCTTTCAAAAAGTGGCAGAACTTACAAACACGCAGTTAACCAGTTACAGATTGCTTTTGGATTTGGCTTTAAAATGCTCAACAAGTAATACCAGCTGAGGTTTGTATTCACAGCCTTCTTGTGTCCTGAATTTCAGCAAGTGCCAGATCATCTTTCCCTTTCCAAGCTGCTGGGTGGAAGAAGAGCTGTTGTGCTGTTCCCCATTAACACCACCACTGTTCTGCTCCTCACACCCAGACTTTCTCACAGAAACCCAAATTCTTGCATGAGATGTAGGTGGGTTTCTAAGACCTAAATTCCCCTGGAAGCCTTTTCATTACTCATAAACAACATTTCCCACAGGCCTATCTGTAGCTCAGTCTCTGAAAAGACTTGACATGGATGCCACGTATCTCCACAGGCTTGGTCCTGCCCCGAGCTTGATTCTATTAATCTTCTACAAATAACATCATTTCACTTGTATGCATGACTCTTCAGCCAAAACCTTAATCTGAGCTCTGTGTGCTGGTTCTGAAGAGCTTCCCACTCCATTTCAGCACGTTGATTTAAATGTCCTTTGTGGAAAATGCTGTTAAACCCATATGGACTGATTTTGCCATCACCAGCACTGTTCCAGTTATCCTGCTGTGAAATGCTGCCAGATCAGGAGGGCTGTGTTTTACTGTCCCCCCACCTACAGCAACTGACAGCACTGCACAGTCCCCTGGTTCATGTTTGACTTAATCTATGGCTGTTAAAATTACTGGGTGCTATCAAAAGACAGGAAAGAAAGAATGGAAAATCTTACTTCCACAGGGCTGTGGTCAACTGAGAGTTGAAAATGGCATAGCTGACATTAGAAAGAATCAGTGAAGCAGCATATAAGTAGGAATTGAGCAAAATGATGAACTGTGAGGATAACCCAGGTCTGTTAAGTGTCCTGCAGTCCAGGTTGGGAGGCAAAGTTCCTCATAGCCTTAGAAGGGCATGAGATGAGCTGCTCTGCTCTCCCAGTGGAAATGATGCCATGGGAAGGGGGATGATCTCTATATCTGGCTTTGCCCCTTTTTGCAGCTCGTGTGAGACTTTTGGTAGATGAATGCATTTTGAGAAAGAACTGCTCTGGTTTCCAGATGAGGTATTGAAGGCCTTAACTTTGCTGGGTCCACAGGGTGAAATATCTTGAGATCAGGGCCATTCAAAGCCATGTGTGCAATGCTATTTATCATCCTCTGCACCCACACAGACTTCGGCATGCTGTGTGCAGCTTTGTACCTGCACCCACCCCCAAAGGTGCTTCCTCACAGCTTTTCATGTTCTAGTGAAATGTCTGGGCAAATAGTGAGCAATTATTTCCTTCAATTGTTGCCGCCATCCTCCACCACCCTCAAAATTATTCATTCTAAAGGAAATTTTAAAAAGCTTTTGTTTGAAAATTCCCTCCCTCTAATTGAGTGCATTGTACAGAGATCAAAGCACTGTTTTCAGTGGGTCTTGGTAGGCAGGAGTTTTCTGAACAGACTCCAAGCTTTTGGTGTAGAATGGGTCAAAATGACCTTTGCTTTTTCCCCCTCCCACATTCATAATTAGTGACTGTTAATTCATGTTACCTGGCACAGCCTAGACCTCACCTCTAGGTTGGTTATTCTTACAGCCTTGTTGTTCCCACACAGAGTGGAAGAGTAAACAGTGCTCCTAAATTCCAGTGCTCCTGGATCCACACATTTGGATCTTGGAGCATGGATCTAGAAAGGAGAATATCCCACTCAAAGTCCTTTTTATAGGTACATGTCACCTCTACTGGGTTTCCACTTATGGGACAAAAGTAGAGGGAAGCAGAAGAAAGATTGAACCCACAGCAAGCTACTATCAAAGAGATCCAGATCCCACGTGTGGGTGAGTTTCCTAATCCAGGACTCTCATCGGTGGGCAAAACAAATAACTCATTTTATAGCCCTAAACATGACAGAAATATTCATCTCAATGAGGAACAGGGAATGTTAAAGACCTGAAAAAGAATAATAAACAAGCAAATTTTATGCATCATCCCTGGGGAAAACCTCCTCCCACACACAAGTGTCAGATGCTAGTCTTGGCTTGACTGTTGCCTGAAATGCTAAAGCACTAAAAAGGGGAAGGAGATGGGCACTTCAGCATGGTTTCAAAGCTGCAACTCATGGGCTTTGGAAGGAGACATTCATCACCTGCGGGAAGTCCTGCATTTAGAAGGGCCAGTGGGTTATCAGAGGAAAGCAGTGGTGGAATGGCTCCAGAGAGAAATATTTAATGGAAAAAGGCAAAATAGAAGAGCAGAGAAAGATAATGTGAGGATTTACTCATAAACAGACACATTTCACTGCTGCCAAATCAGCAATCTTACTAATGAGGGTTTAGAGAGTCTCTTGCCAAATAACTAATATTACAGTGTGTAAAAAAGCTCAGGTTTTCTAAATGCATGACTCTCCAGCCAAAACCAGCTGAAGGCTTCCTCGTTTAATACTCAGTAAAATGTTTTATTTAAATGTCTCATAATGCTTCCAGTGTTTCTAGTGTACTGGAGAGCAAGATGTATCATTTAAATACTGAAAATACCAGCACTTTGCAGGTTTGTTCAAGGTACCAAATATATCATATTGTCCAGTGCTGCTATATTTGGGACCGTTTTGAGGAGAGATGTAAGTCCAAAACAGTATTCATGTTACCGTAGTTTCCCAGTCTCAGACAATTTTTTTTCCTAATTTTCAAAGTCTGCAACAATCCATCTGGAATTTTACATCCATGATCTTTTGGTGAAAGGGTTTTTCTTTCTGGAAAGTTTGAAGTAGAAGTGGACAAAGAGTCTTTGAGACCTGGAGGTTCAACAAATGAGGTGTTTTCATTCTTGGAATAGTTGCCCAGTTTGTGTTTATTTTGGCTCATCTGATTGTACATGGCTGGAGCTACAGACAACCAGGGAGGATCAATGCTTTTCACCAGCTTTTGGGAATGTTGTTTAGGGACAAGGACTGGAGGCCTGGCCCAACAGATGGAATTTAAAAAATGGGCCAACACGCTGGAGTTGAAAGCTGAAAATCTTAACGTGAAAGATCATCAAGTCTAAGAGGTAATTAAACTACATTTCCCTAAATGAATGAGGCTCTTCTTCTATGGTACTGTAGGGTGATTTGAGAACTGGGGGGGACTGTCCAATTTGCATAAATGAAACATGATTTTTCCAATGGTTCCCTTAGCCCTTTCTCCCTGGCAAAGCTGTCTCCAGAGGCTGCAGGGGATGTCCTGCTGAGCTGCAGCTCCTCCCTTGGTGACAGGTCCCTTTCCCAGCAGTGTAGTTGAAGTCCTGCCTCCACTGCTGATCTTCAGCTACACCCACAGCCCTCCTTCATTTTCCTTTACTTTATATCTAATTTCTTCACCTTATGACTCACTGGGGTCAAACCACTCTGGATGTTTTTAGGAATTGGAAGTCCATTTCCCTCCAACAATCCTTCAGTTATTCCAGCATTACATATTTGCAAAGATGTGGCTAGGCTGAGGAAGTCCTTGAAGCACAAATTGTTGAATCTTGCTTACACTTACCCTTTTCCTATTCTTTTTCTTAGGCATCTGCTACTGGCCAAGGCTTAGAAATAGGATAGTGGGCGACCAGTGTGTTTAAAAAATCATTCCTATGTTCTTGAGCTTGTATGATGCATTATTTATGCTTTGTTACAATAAATGTAAATCTGTGTGAGGGATGAGGCTGTATTACCTTCAGGAAAAAGGATGTTTCTTCTTTTAGGTGGAGCACTGATCTGTGTGTGTTTGTAAACTATCCTTTCTGTCTCATCCACAAAGGAAGTGAATTTAGGACTGTCAACTCAACAGACGGTGTGACTGCAGCCAAGGCAGCTCTATCCAGGCAGAACATTCCCAGCAGGACTGGCAAATGGTGGTGCTGGATTTACCAATGGCACTGTCAGTGAAGATCACTGTCCCAGGAGAGCTGTCACCAAAGCTCCTGCTGTGGGGTCTTTGCTGCTTCTGCCATTTGCTTCAAACATTTACCCTCTGGTTCCACATTCTGCTGGAAATTTAAGCCTGGTTTTAAAGACTGCTGCTTTTCTAAGTGTGATGCCCAGTGAGCTCAAACCAAGGATATCTGAATGGCCTAAATGCTCTACACTTCTATACACAACTTGATTTCTCCACCTTAATTCAACCCACAGACATCAGAAAGACAAAAACTCTTCTGGATTCACTTCCACAGCATTGCATCAGTCATCCCTGGATTTTGAAAAGTCCTACACCCTTTACAATGCCAAGGTGTTTTGGAGGACTCACAGAGGCTGAACCAACCCCTCACACTTGCTTGTCCCACTTCGCCATTACAGGACTAGACAAAAGTTTTCTGTATCATATCACCCAAGATATTAAAGACCAGCATGGAATGACACGTCAAATACCCCTCCAGGCATTAGATTACCAACATGTAACCATGTAAGACTTAATGATAGGAAAAGAAAACAATTACTTTGTGTTTTCCAATGATAAATATGCTTATGCAGCTGCAGTAATAACGTTTGTCTGATCTTGGCCAATCTGCTTCAATAAATGTCATGCAAAATACCTCCTAGAAAGAGTTCAGGATACTGAAGAGTTTGGAAATTGCCTAGGATAACTAATACAGAAAACAGCTTTCCCTCTAAATTAAAAGCCAAGCTGATGGAGGAGTACAAGAGGAATTTCCAAAGGTGACAGTCAATGATTACAAGCTTGCCTGTGTTCAGTTGTACACATATAATTGCCAGTAAAATAGCAAACTGCTAATGAGGAAACAAATCATTCCAGGTCCTGGATGGGAGGGTAGATGAGAGAGGAGCAGCAGCATCATCAAGGCTTGTGTCACTTGATCTGCAGCCTTCTAGGCAATGTCATTATTCTTTTCAAGTTACTGCATAAGCTGCCTGGATAAAGAAGCCATTTCTCTGCAGCATGAGGGTGCTCTGTCTCTGGGAAGTCTCAGCCACTTGGAAACAGAAGTGGCAAATGCTGGCAGTGTTAACATTTTAGTCATTTTTCCATCACCCATGCTGAAAGTCATTTTCTGCCTCCAATCTCTTCAACGTAAATAGTTTGATTTGGAAGAAAAAAAATGTGAGTGTGCAAAGAAAACCATTGAACAGAAGGGGAAGAAAATGTGTTTAAAGTGACCATTTATTTGGGTGCTGTCGTAACCTGTGTATTTTCAGGATTCACAGATTGCCCACTTCATATTAGAAAAATCATAGATAAAGCTTTACAAAATCCTGAGATAAACTTTAAAAATCATGAGATATTTGAGACATGGGCAACAAACTTTTGCTACTTTGAATTCTAAACATTAAAGCATCATGGCCCGTATTCTCGGCCTCTTCTTTGCAACTGCTGCAATTTTTTTGTTTTCATTAAGAGGTGAATTCCTGTGTTGTTGCCTGTAGGAAAACAGTCATTAAAAGTTCACAGAAGTTAGTGATTTTGGTTCAGTCAGATGCTGACCCAGATCCATGCAGACAGAAATATCATCGTCTTACTAGAGATCTCACAATGTTCTGTGTTTTTGCTAAAGGTCCATCAGCTGAAATAAAGAGATAAGTATGAAAATTCAGCTTTCAGTTAGAAAAGAAAGGGATGTCTAAGCATTAACATTACAGGGAAATGTTCATGTGTGTGAGGCTGAGGCTCAGATGTTGATTTAGATTTTAAAGGCATTACTTTTACAGTAAGATGTCAACATTTCTGAGCAAGTCCCTTGGATCTAAAGGCCTGGCTCAGGGATTAGACCATGGGATTGGGATTTTAATGGTACTCCAAAATGCTGAGCTGATTGGGGGAAAATCTGAAGTTAATTGCTGAGGGAGGACACCAATTGTACATGTGCCTCTGCTACAGGAGCTGTTTATATAGAGAACAGCTTATGAATGTTTTGTAAAACCTATATATTAACAGTAGCAAGTTCTGGCAGCGTTGAGAATGCTCTAATGGTGTAATTCAATGATGGTCCCAGTTTGCAAACCTGGGATGCAACAGCTGCAGTCAAGGAATGCACAGCCTGGATTCTTCTCAAGCTGCAGTGAAATGAATGATAGAGGTGCCATGTAGACAGCAGCAGGTTATAACATCACCTTTTACACCTCTGAGCCTTGCTGTCTGAAAGGTTACTGTAGGAAGCTCAGTTCTGGTGCTTTCACAGCATCCACAGACATGTGCTTGCACAACTACTGGCAGGATCCAAAATGATACCAAGTGCTGTGGTTCAGGATATGCTTCCCTGTATCTGTGAGAGACCTGTGGACAGACAGAGCAATGCCTGTGCTTGGCACCTCTGCACAGAGGAAACAGGCACCACCTCACCTACAAACCAAAGCTGGAAAATTTTGTCTTCTGTGGCAGTCACAGAAAGAGATCCATCAGTCTGTATGTAGCATGTATGTCATGGAATCACAGAATGGTTTGTGTTGGAAGGGACCTTAAAGATCATCTCATTCCAGCCCCCTGCCATGGGCAGGGACACCTTCCACTGGACCAGTTCACTCAAAGTCCCACCCAACTTGGCATTGGATACTGCCAGGAATGGGGCATCCACAACTTCTTTGGGAAACCTCTTCCAGAATCTCACCACCATCATAGGAAAGAATTTCATCCTTGTATCTAATCCAAGCTAAGTCTCTTTCAGATTAAAGCTGACTTCCCTTGTAATGTGAATATGCAGTCCCACACCAAAAGAGAAGTCCAGAGTCAGGCTCCTGATGCAGCAGATTCTGTTTCCTGAAAGCTGTGGGTCACAGTGGATGAGTCTGGCTATGGAGGGTCAGACCTTTGCTCAGCTCCCACCTCAGCCTGGAAGGACCTCAAGGAAACTGTTGCTTAACTTAGGTGTCAAACAGGTGAATGATGGTCAGCTCCTCCACGGGGCAGGGACATGAGGTCAAAGCTCTTACTACAGCTACAAACAGTACCTCAATATTCATTCCAGCTGCAGAAATGCTGGGTCTTGTCCTGAGTTGGAGCTGGTACATGAGCACATTCCTCCCAGTGGCTGCAGAGCCTCTCCAAACACAGGCTGGATCTTCCTGCAAGGCCAGCTCCTGCTGCTGAGGAGGAATGCAGACTACAGCCCTGGCATGGAGCAGCCTGGATCCATTTTCCCAGAGCTTGCTTGGGGGGATGTTTTTGTTTATCCAGCTCACCCATTTGCATTTGCTGCTTTGCTATTTCACCTCAGAAGTGCTTGCTAAGCAATTCTTCCCTGCTGCAAGCACTGGCAGGGTGCAGCCTTCCACCAGACGTGGCTGGGACTCTTCTCCAGCTCCGTGGTGTGAGTCACTTCAGCACTGTCTCCTCCCCTCTTCTGTTGCTCCCTGTGCACAGAGACATCTGTGAGACACAAAAGGATAAAAGTTCTCCCATAAACTGCCAGGCTAGTGCTGACACTTCTTGCCACACAACTGACAAGACTGAGTTTATAAAAATAAATCTCGACAATGAAGAGCTCAGGATATTGTTAAACTCAAAAAGATCCATTTGCTCAGCTGGGGAGGTCTTTTGGAAATCACCATCCACGGGGATTTCACCCTGGTTTCCTTCTGTTGAGAGAATCGCTTTTATTTTGTTCAAAACATGCCTTCCAGAAAGTAGGTTGATTGAATGAAGAATTTGGAAACAGATTTGAAAATGCCTTGCTTCCCCTCCATATTTTGTGTTCAGGGTGAATTGGCCTTGCTGTTTAAATTGTTTTAATTGTTTTTCCATGCTTTATCTCCCTTGTAAATTTGACTGCCCTGAAACTCCAGGCTGAGATTCTTCTTACTGGTTCTTGTTGTGCTGCTGAGAGATCCACAACAATCTCAGGGTGGATTTGAAAAGCCCTTGTAGTGCAAGGAATGCACTTGGACACTCCATCAAGTCAACTCCTCAATCTTCCTTTTATTGTCCTATTTCTCTGGAGGGCAGGAGGGAAATCGGGCATATGGGAAGTCACAGGTATCTGGGTCTGTGTCCAGCTCTGAAATGATTACCACACACTTCCCAAGCATCCACTCGTGACTTTTTATGTGAAATCCACAACAACTATTCTGCTGAAGGCTCATTTCTTCACTGACTACCTTGGGAACTCACCCCGACCTCAGGAAAAATGTAGGAGATATTGTGGGGAAATTAAAGGCCATGATGGCACAGCCCCTCAGAGACAGAGTGAGGACCTTGAGCCCAGCCCATGAACCAGAGCACTCTACCAGGAATCCACATTTCTTAATTTTCATTACTTCATTCCCTTTTATGCAGCCATCCAGTCATCTTCCTTTGCATTGGCATTTTTGCCTCAAGGTCTGTTGTCATCAGAATCTGGTCCTTTGTCTCTGACTCCTGGACTGCAGACTCCTGGCAGAAGGATCACAGTGTCCCTACCTCTACCAGGCACCAGAGGCATCCCCTGTGCAAGGAGGCAAAATTGCATCCCCAGTGTAAAAGGTGCTACTTGTAGATGCCCATGAGCCTTGAGCCCCTTTCCAGGGCATTGTTCTTCACAAGAGTCTGCTCCCTGACTTGTCCAGCAATTTTTTGTTGAAGGGCCCCTGCCTCAGTTTTCCCAACCACTTAAAGCATTTCACTGAGGTTATCAGTGCTGTTATGAAGGAACACACCCTCCTCATGGAGTGGGACTAGAGGTCTGGTGCAGAGGTGCTCTAAGTGGTGGTACTTAAAAATGAACTGATTGGTTCCTCAGATTTTATTAGAAAAAGGACAGCCCTTGCCAGGATGAAAAAAAATGGCATTTTTAGCAGCAAATGCAGAGAGCTTTCATTTTGCAGCCCATCAGCAACTGGATTTCACACCCTTTCTCTCTGAAAGGGGCATAAGATTTTTTTCCCTCAATTTTTCCTGCCTAAAAATCCAGGTTGGTTTGTTGAAATAAGAAGTAAACATAATGACTTTAATGGGATGAGCTTGCAGGGCTGTTGGCTGACTGAGGCCACCCAGCTAGAGTTCAGCGTGAGACAGTCTGCACCTTATAAGGCCAAGAGATGAAGGCATTTAAAACAAAAAAATAAAGGATCTGAACATGTTATTTAAATCATGGTGAAGGCAATTTTTTAATTCTTTTTTTTTACCCCCTTCTGGTTCATGACAAAACCTGATATATGCAAGTGAATATAATGTCTAACATTTGTTAAGCCCAGACTGAAGGCCAGCCAGATAGCTCTGAAAACAAACTGTGAATATTTTAAATGGAGTGAGATATACATGATGGAGTAAATAAAGGGCACATACCACATAAGAAAATTTGGACAAAGTTCAAATGCTATTCATCTTGGAGAAAGGCTTTTGAGCAGAGCAGTGCAGCTTGGAAACACTTGCATGTGCTTTAGGGTCCATTACTGGGGTCTGGCTTTTGGGGGCAAGGGGAGTTAAATCATTAAAAAAAAAAGGGGGAAAAAATTGCCAGTCCAGGTATTGCAGGCTCTTATGTAATTCTGAAGGGCTAGAAAAAGAGAATAGGGCTTGTATTAGGCAATAGGTGGAAGTTGTCCAACATGTCAAGAGTTCAGTGCTACTTCTAGGACTTAAGTGCTAATAAAATAAGCTTCTAAACTGCTGAAGGCACATGTCCAGCCCCAAATGCTTTCCAATTCCTTAGCAGTTATTATTTTTTTCTGTCTGATACAGCATTTTTAACTCTACTTCTCCAAGCCCAGAGATACTCCCAAATTTGGCTTGTTTTGTCTTTCTTTGGGCGCTTTTTCAGTTGACACCACTCTGGAAATTGAAACCCTTGAACTGAAATTCCTGCTACGCCTAATGCCACTTTTCCAATGTTTAAAAACTTGTCTCACTCTACTTGTGGATTTGGTGGGAATCCCAGCTATGAAAAAAGATGACATACACAATACATAGAAGATTTGGATATAAAAAATAGATATAATTTGCCCATATATCAGTAGTTTGCTCTGTGCAAGCAATAGGTCCAACTTTATGACTGGAGAGAAGTTGACAGAAAGAAACAAAAAGGATTTGAGGAAAAAAATATTATTTTTAGCAATGTTAGGACTGGACTTTGGAGCTGACAAGTGGTAACTTGTAGTTAGTGGTACATTATAATAAACAAGTGGTAGCTCAACATCCTGGTACCACCAATGGAAATTTTTAAGCTCTCAGCAGAGTTGAAACAGGCTGTCTGGAGAGGTTTGCAAGGCAGTGAGAACTGGAGACAAACTTGTGGGGCAGCAGGAGAGTTAACAAAACTCTGCCCACCATCTCCTGCTCCTGAGCCATCCTCACACCCCTTCCCCAAAACCCAGTGCATCACTCTTCCCCCTCAGCCAAAAGCTGACAGCTCCTGGCAGCCCAGCTCAGCGTGGCTGTTGGTTTTAATCACATTGCTTAATTTCTGTTTTCACTCCATGCTCCTGTGTCTGTTGCCCGTGAACTCTGCATTTTAATAGCAGCACGTCAAAGGAGCTGCTCAGACGCACTTTGGGGCATGGGCAGGGGAGGCTCATTTGTCATCTCCCACAATATCAGGCATCTCAGGCCTGTTTGGATATCTCCACGGGACCTGTTTGCCAGGCTGCAGGGCTACAATATTTTTCCAAAGACTCTTCTCTCAGTCAAATGACAGGGGTCTTTGTGCTACCTCATGGGAGTCCCTCTCACCCCACACTGCCCCTGGAATAAAAAAAGCGGAGAAGCACACTGTTTAAATATGCATATAAAGCTCTGCTGCACAATAGATTAACTGCTGTCAGCTTTCTATTTAGTGTGAGGGAAAAACAGTAGAGATTTTTAATTGATAATTCAGAAAGACACTCCATTGAATGGTGTTAATAATTACATCTGCCTATTCTGAGCTCTTCATCTACGCAGGGGTAATAGAGCCTTGTCCCTCAGGGACTGGAGCCCAGCTGAGAAGGCGGGACACCAAGCAAAGGAGTTGTAATTTGTATTTTGTCAACAAAAGCTGCTTAATCCTCCAGAAAGGCATCCTTCAGAGAAGCAAGCCTTTGTCCCAGGGTTTTAAGAGTGGAGGGGGAGGATGGGGAGGGAGGGAGAGAGGGAGAAAAGGGAATTACTGGCCACATGTAATTTATGGTTGAAAAGGTTCATTTATAGCTATCCCACTGTTGTATGCTTAGCCTGAGACCCTACTAGCTTCTCATTCTCTCATCAAGTTTGCCTTTTGTGGCTATACGAATGGTAATGATTTGAGGAGAGGTTGGTCATGGTTGTTAAGAGTCATCTAGCATGATCAGAACTGAAGTCTCAAATTGATATTCATGTCTAAATACATTTCGGCAGCATGAAATTTGGGGGTCCTTGCAATAATCATCTAGGAGCAGGCAGTCATGATGCAGTGCTATGCATCATATGTATTTGTTAGGCTCCTTTCTGTTAGTTTTCTAAGTTTCAGACGACACAAAGTGTTTTTAGTATCTGGCAGAAGTTATTAACTGTATATGAGGAATAAATAGATAATAAAAAGATCAGAATTGGAGATGGATCCCTCTGAACTCTGGTAGTCTGAACGTACTGTCTGGTTTTGCTTCCAGGTCAGATCCAAGTCAGAAGACACCTATTTTAGTAGTGCAGTTTGGGTGCAGTGAGAAGCTCTGAAACACAAAGCAAGAAGTCCTGTAAGTGCAGCAGCTGCTTGACATCCATGCCACATTAGGATGGCATCTCATGGCAACAGACCCTGGAGCAGCATCACCCTCTTCTCCCATCTGATTTCCAGCCTGGACAGCCTGTGCAGGTTCCCAGCCCATGAGACAGAGCACTGAACACCTTCATGGCAGATATTTCAGTAGGTAACAACAGAGCTGATGTGCTCACCCTGAACCTTTGCAAGGTGGAGTCAGCCTCGTGCCCGGAACACTGAGAATCCTCCACCCCAGGAGTCTTGGTCTGAAAGGTGCAAAATAATTAACAGGTATGATCTGAAAAAAAAAAAAAAACCTAGGCTGAAGCCCAGTCCTTCTCAGGCTCAGGCTCAAGTCCTTTGGTGTAGCACCACCTCGAAAAAGCTGTTCAGGTGTACTTTGGTACGTGTGTATCCTTGTCTATCCAATGAGTGTCTGGCCAGGCACCTTCTCTGCAATGGGCTCCTCCTGACTTCAAGGCAGAGAAATGGCTGTGGGACATAGGCTAAGAGAGAAAGAAGAAGGATCTTCAGTGGGCAATCTGTACAGGACAAAAAGGCTGTTGGCAGCAAGGGAGGGCCATATCAGCATGGGGCAGTTGCAAAGCACAGCCTGGTCAGCAAAGTGTTTTCTCCCTGAGCTGAGGCTTGATGACTGTGCAGGTAACTCATTATTGGAAATGTAATGCCAAACTGCACATCTAAACACACCCAGATCTGAGGACACTTGAAATCCAAATTTGCACCTTGATTTGCATTTTGTCATGGAGCCCTGGGTCTGTGACCAACCTGAAAGCTTCATTTCAATGCATATCAATTCACTCCATGAAAATCAGTTATCTGAAGCTGGGCTCCAGAACTGGATCTGAGCTCGATATTTTTGATCCATCTTTATATATTTTCCTTCCTTCCAACTTCCTCCTTTCTTCCTTCTTCTCTCCCATTCTGCCCACCCTCTCTCTGTCATTCTGAATGAAATTGCACACCCTGTCCTATTTCTAGATTATGGCCTTGTCATAGAAACTCTAAGTTCAAGTGTAGTCTGAGGATTTCCATTCTCTAAAAGAATTTCATTTTAAGGGATGAGCAGAAGCAGCAAGGGCATTTCTGGGACAGAAAGAAAAGACTCTTTACAAACCAGATCAATAAGTGTTCCTGCAGCAGACTAATCATTAATTTATTCATATGGCGTGTTATCAGTGCATCCCTCCAACGGGGAGCTCACAAACCAGAAGTTATTCTCCTCTGTGCAGTACATCTCATGGGTGATTTCTTCACTCAAAGGCATTGTTCAGGAGATCGATGGGACGAAGCAACTGTCACGCCATGATCACTGCATGACCTTCAGTGAACTCCTCACCCTCAAAACCTCAATGAGGTTTTACCTGGCCTGCAGACCTGTAACACCAGTGCTTCTTTACATCCTGACAGCTGCCCAGTCTTCAAGCATGTTGGAGTACTTTTTCATCTCACTTTTTAGCAAATCAGGAGTCAAAGGCCATTGCCACATTTCTATATTCTGCCTAGTTTTCTCTCAAGTTTCACTGCAGGTTTGATCTTCATAAATACAAACAGGGACAAAGAATAATATGGACATATGGACATGGTAAAAATGGTTCCTGGAGACAATCCACTGAATGCAAATAGTAATGTAAAATCATTACCCAGGTTATGAATTTGTCCCTTATGCATTTCCCCTGCTAATACGTGCAGTAAATGCCTCTGAGTAAATGCCTTTCAGCAAATGTCTCCTAGCGATAGGTTGTCATTTACTTGTGTTTTAATGCAGCAGCTTCCTTGCCCATGCCTCTCTAAACACCTTTGATCTGGCATTTGGACCATTAGGAACAGGTTATTACCTGGTTACTAATGCTGGGTCTGTGTAATTTCTCCGTGGCATTACTTGAGTTAACAACTGAGTCATAGGAAAAAGGGCTCCGTGCATCATGGAACCAGGGCAGACACCTGGGCTGCTTTAGGGTGGCTGAAGTACAGGTGGTAATGGCTTTTGGGACAGTGCTGGCTGCTGGCACAGCATTGACTGGTATTGATGTGTGCCTGTGTCGATACGCTGCAGCCGCAGGGCCAGGGCTTACTTGCCCATTTAGAAGCGTCACGCTTGCTTTGCTTCCCTTTGGTAACTATTTGCATTACCTCTCTTTGCCTTTATTGTTACTGAAGGGGGACCAGTATGTTCTTAATTGCAAGAAAGACTTGGACAGGTACCTGATAAACCAGAAAAACAGGATAGGAACAATGTCTTGAGGGAAGCGTACTGTTCCTACAGAGTCAGTGACTCTGCAGAGGAGCTGCTGAGAATGGGATCAAGATCTCCTCCCAGTTATTTCCCTCTGTATCCCCTTGTCTCCATGGAATACGAGAGGTTTTTCTGGTCTGTAAATAAAACCAGAACACAGACTTTTTTTTTTTTGTCCTCTCATCATTCACAAGATGAACATTAGATCACTTAAAAACCCATTAACTGAAATCCTTTTGCTGAGGCAGGAACTGAATCAGCTTGACCAAAACACGCTGCTCTGTGCCTGTGTTTGTGAGAGGATGACTCCAAATAACACTTGGGGTTTACTCACAAAACAAAAACAGTGTGTTTCTGTTGAGCCAAAATCCGTTTAAGGATTTCATATGCAGCAGACCAGCTTCAGCCAAACAGACTGTGCCAGACTGCTGAATTCACTCAAACTTTTCCGTTTGTCTAAATCAAAAGGGGAAAAAAAGGCACTTTCAGCAAGGGAATTAAATAGTTGCACTAATTTACCCCTTCCCTGTGTTCCTTGGGCAGTGTGTCAAGGGGAAGTCCTTGTCCATATTTTCAATGGGGAAGGTGGAAGAAAGAAAGAGATAACTTAAGTTTATTCTTTAGTAACTTACCAACTGCTGTCAGCTCACTGCTTGCGAGTGAGGTGGTCTCTTTCCAGACTTACAGGATCATGTCCTGTATAATTTTTCTGGGTTTTGCTATATTTTAGGGAAGAAAACTCACACTGTCATCAAGAAATGAGGTTTCAGGTCATTTAGCTATGTCAGTTCTGCTACCTGCTTCTTATATAAACCAGAATAAAAAGTGTTTCAGT
This sequence comes from Drymodes brunneopygia, assembly GCA_013400955.1. Taxonomy (NCBI): domain Eukaryota; kingdom Metazoa; phylum Chordata; class Aves; order Passeriformes; family Petroicidae; genus Drymodes; species Drymodes brunneopygia. Next base: position 462,129 of record VZTZ01036321.1, read on the forward strand.
GCTACCACACTTCATTATCTGGTCCTATCTTGCTGGTTGAATTTTTCTCACTGTTTATTTCTATTCAATGAGAAATTATTTACCCCAGAAGCAATATTTTCCCAGTGAACTGCCAGCATTGTTACAATTTTCCATCTTTTTTCGTTTCACCCTCACTTGTTATGAAGTATTTGCATTGACAGATGAAGGTGGGATAGCAGGGTTCTCCCAGGGCTCTGGATTCAGTCCTGGCTCTCAGGACATGCCATCCCTGCCAGAAACTGGCCAGGTACCACCCAAGCTCAGCCCAGCCCTCACTCCCTCCACTGCTGCTGGAAAGCTGTTCCAGGGCAGCGCTGCTCAGGTGGCTGAAAAACATCTTCTAATTTCCTGGCTATGTTTATTAGTGACCAGTTTATAGCCATTTGTTCTTGTGCCAACTCTGCTTTTGCTTTAATAGCTCTTTTCCCTCCTTTGTATTTACGTCCCTGCTGTATTTATAGACAGCAGTCATGTCCCCTTCATTTTGCTGGGCTTAACAAGCCAATCTCTCTCTGTCCTGTCTCATAAACCAGGCTTTCCAGGCCCTGGTTATCCTCCATCCTAGTTGCTTTTCTCTGCACCTGTCCCTGTTTGAATTCATCTTTTCTGATAAAGTCAAACCAGTTTAAAATCACTGAAATATCCCACTGACTGAAGTACTGGATTTGATTATTTTTTTCAGCCAGAAACGTTGTAATAAAGCTCGGTATTGTTCTATGAGAGCTATGAGCAAAAGTTATGTATTTTCTTAGGCTCAGGTATTATCTAATTATTACTTGAGGACCACACTACTTAATAAAGCTGCTTTTCTGACTATTCAAGAGGCATGTGGCTGTGATTGGCATGAAGCAGATGCTTGCTCTGCCTGCAACTTTGCTCCGTTCTGTGCTGGGGGAGAATCTATTTATTTAACTTTACCAGTTAACCTCTATTTTTTAAGGTTTGCAATATCATCCATCAAATTGGGAGGATTGCTTTTCACAGGTACAAATGAGTCATCACATGTTTGCCAGCTTGGAAAACATTTAGAAAATTAGGGGCTAGAACTTTAGGAAGAAAAAAAAAAAAAAAAGGAAAGGGAAAAGAAGCTAAAGAAACTACAGTCAGTCTCATGGCCCTTGCTGGGTTGTGGCTGTCCTGCAAGAAGCAGAGATGGGTTTTCTTCCACCTCAGATTTTGTGCTGGTTTCTGAGATCCTTGTCAGCCAACGTGGCTCTAAAGCTGAGCCCATCCCGTAATGAAACAGTTATCCCAGCCTTAAAGGCAGGATTAGCAACCCGAAGTGGAGCAGGGAGCCCCTCTGCACTTTTTAACACCTCATGAAGAGATCTGGCTGCCAACAAAAGGAAAATCCTAATGTGTAAAAAATGCATAATAATAAGGACTTTGGCTGAGTGGAATTCCATCACGGATCAGATGAAATTGCCTTGTGCAGCTTGCTGAGGGCTCCATGCTATGCTAAATGACCTTTGTACCATGTGAAATGGGCACTGCAGCAGGATTCAGAGAGGACCAGGGGCTGGGCTGCTCTTTTATTTTCCCCCCTATGGAGTTCAAGCTTGTCAAGAATACAACAAAAAACGAGTGGGAGAAAGGAAGGGAGTGGGGGGAGAAATGTCCCATTGAATTTTTCATGAATGATTTTTGTCAGAGGAGAAGGAACATCTGTGTTTATGAAGGGTCTGAGGAGAGGACACAGTGAAAGAAGGATGTGACCATCAGGTCCTGGGTACCCAAGGACGTGTGCAAGGCCCCATTCCAGGGGTAAAATCCAACATGTGCTGCAATAATTTAAGGCTACAGCTGAAAAGGACCCTGCTTTTGCCCTCAGTGTTGTCTGCCTGTGGCTGCCTGCTTTGCACTCGTGAAGCAGCAGTGATTCCCAGAGGGTTTGGGTCTGAGGTTCAGTGGGTCTGGATGCTCAGCACCCCAAAAATCAAGCCCTTTCTGCCTCAAAATGATGAAAAACCCATGACAGCCCCATTAGTTCATGTGTCTGACAAGGGCTGCTGGGTGGCCAGACAGGTTCACATCCCTGCCCACCTGAGGCCATCCAAGGGTGCCTCCAGAACCCCCGAGGAGCTTTTCTTTCTTCTTTTTTTGCTGAGGTTTCCTCACCTCCCTCAGAGGTACCTGGGGCTGGCAAGAGCTGGAAAGGTGAAGTAGGGAAGGACAGAGGGACTGATCCTCATGGAGTTGGAAAGCACAGTCTTGGATCACCCACTCAGGGCTACATTTGGCACTATATTTGAGACCAGGAGTCAGCCCCTCTCAGCTCAGACTGGCAGGAGCTGTGGGGCTCTTTCCTTTTGTTTGAAATAAGGGCTGTGAGCCTTTCTGTAGAGTCAAGGGGGAATTTTACCTCACAATTTTTCTGCTATGTCATGATCAAAGATGCCCTTGAGCAATCCTCCACCAGCAGCCCAGCTCTGAGTCTCTGACTGTAAGTCTGCAGTTTATCACTGCAGGGCAATGTTTTTATCACATGGAGATGGGCATGTGGAATAGCTGTTCAGTGGTGATTTTAGGACTGGACACATGTTGCAGAGCTGCCTGTGGTGAAGGAAGACTGAGCTCAGCATCACCATGCCTGCTGTCAGTTCTGTTTGCCCTGCTAAGGACAGGGACTGATGTGCTGGGAGCTGTAACAAACACAGTGCAAAATCTCACAGTTGCCACTAGCATAGGATGCTCCCTTAATAAAAGAAAAAATAAATAAATAGACACCCAGAACTGATGAAAGGGATCCAAGGTATCTCAACAATTGTGTTGTACATCTGCAGAAGCAGGGTATGAACACCTGTTGTCATACACTCAGTGGCTTTATATTCAATCTGGCTAAGCATCACATGTCAAACTTCCCAAGAGCTCACCATTCAAATCATGGCCAGATTTCAAACCAAATGTTTTTCACCAAAGCTCACCAGGTCAGCAGCCACCCTGAGAGTTTCCCCAGGAGGGTGATGAAGGGTTCTGAAAGAAGCAAGCTGACTGCAGGTGCAGAGCACCCAAAAATCAGCCCTTGAGTTGTCAAGACTTGTATTTATGGTGTTACCTTGTGCTCCCAAATAATCCTGCACTGCCCCACACTTTCACACCCACCTACCCTGAAGGGTGAACAAGCCTGAGCAGGCAGAGATGAGTATCTGCTCCATGGCACTGGATACCTAAAGTGCTCCAGTCTCCTGCCTTGCAGCTCTTCAAACAACGTTTCCCTGAGAAATGATACAAAGCTCACAGAGCACACAGTACGCCTGTAAGTCAAATGGCACAAGGAAAATAGAGCCAGAGAGGAGCCGGAGTCCTGAATTCTTCTTCTACCCATTCCAGTACCATTTTGCATGACTCAAAACTGTTTATTCACTCTACCACCAAATCTCTTTTCACCTATCTAGGGAATTCATACCCGCCTGCCAGGAATTTTTCATGAATTAATTTGGTCTGAGAATGTTGGAAGAGCTGTTACCGAAATACAAAGGGGATTTTTAAAAATATTATTATTTTTATTAAGTCTTGTTCCTCCCCCCACTCCTCCCTCCACCCCAGCCCATGGCCAGAAGGTAACTCTGCACCTTCTGAGATCATTACAGGGTGAGTGATTCCACAAATCTCCCTGGAACTTCCCTCCACATGGGCTGGTATCATCAGTCAGAGGCCTGATCCATCTGGAGATAACAGGAATAATTTATCCTTTGTGGCAGCTCATCCTCTTGCCCAGACATCCTCAGTGCTGAAGCAGGGTGGAATCTTTCCCTTGGAGGACAAGAAGGAGAAATTGCCCTTGATACCTCTTCAGTCATGGCACATTTACCCACACAGAGAGTGCTGAGCAAAGCTCCCCCAGCACCAACCAGTCCCCTCACAGCAACCTCTTTCTTCTTCAGTTCAAAGTGCTCTGGCACTTCATCTGGAAAATTCTTTAAATCTACATTACCTCTGCCTTATTTAATCTTTTTGGGAGCACTGACATCCAGTGCATGAAAAAAAGAGATTTTAAGCTGAAAAGAAAGCAGGCCCTGATCACTTCTTGGGGCTAAGTAACAAACTGAATTGGAAACTGGAAGGTGAAAAGAATATGTTACCTTTTAAGTGTCACATTTTTCTCTGCAAAAATGCCTTTTAACTGGGCTGTTGCAGAGGGCATAGAAATAGCATCAAGCCATGCCCTTAGATCTTTCTCAGTGTTTTGCTCCTGAACAGGTGCCTTTGGTGTCTGGCTTTGCTTTTGTAGAAATGGGGGCCACCCCATTCTTACTTGGAATTTAGAAATCTCTCAGACTTGGAAAGTTTATGTCTCTGTGTTGAAGCACTGAGAGTCCTCACTGCTTGCAACACTTTGTATCACAAATCAAATCCATCCTCAGCATCAGCAGCACAGAGAGGGGCCTGGACACTACAAACATCAGAAAGAAAAGCAAAGAGGAATTTGTAGGCAGTACCAATGTAGCTGAACACCATAAATCCCTACCTGTCACATCTGAAAGCTGCAAACCACAATGCCACTTGGAGCTTACCTTGTTTTAAGGTGAGATGTTGCAGACTGCATATCTGAGGCGAAGGTGTGCAGCAACACACTCATTGTACAAACATTCCCTCCATGCTGCAGGACACAGGGCAGACAGCATTTCCATGATCCTGGCTGAATCCCCACTGGCAGGACTATTTTAGGACACAGTCAGGTGAGGACATAGCCCAGAGCACTTCACCTCTCCAGGAGGCACAGATGCCTCCAGCTAGTTACTGGTCAAAACACATCCAAGGTCACCACACCCCCAAAGCTCCTTCCTGCATCAAAACATCTATTCACCCAGGGTGGAAAAAACATCAGCTGGCCCAGGGCACATCCCAGCAGAACTGTTCATACACTTCTCCTGGTGGATGTAGGATTTTAAAGGTGTCCATGACAGAGAGGAGATGGGCAAAGGTGCTGGGACAGGACAGGGAGATGCACAGGTTCACTGACAGGTCAAAAGCAGATGGAGGGAGAAGAAAGCTGAAGCAGCTCTCCAGGGATGGTTTTCCCCTGTGTATCTCACAAATACCATCATCTTCAACATCTTTGCTGCAACTGCACCCACATCTGCACCAGCCTTGTCCGACCAGGCTCACATCCTTGGAGTCCAGTCCCTCTTACCTGTGGCTGTCTCTTGGACCCCTTGTACCAGACACCCCTGTCCTCTTGTTTCTGAATTTAGCTCTGAAATACTTTTGTGTCTGACCCCTTTTCCTTTTATCCCCCCCATGATACTCACCTGAGCTGGGACCCATTGATTTTGACAGAACTTCAGCAGGAAATTTGCCAGTTAAGAAAAATGAAGCCACAGTTTCCCTACAGAACAGATAATCTCTGTTGTTTGTGAGCAAACAGGCTGTAGGACATGAATAAGAGCAGTGTAACAGAATAAAATACTATTTATACATCAGACAGGCCAACAAATGTTGATTGATTAAATTGTCTCCTTTCACAATCAAATGGCAAATATAAAGACACATTTTCTTATCTGTTGAGGAGTTTTCATAGCAGCCTAGGCCAGAAAGGCTTTGATATTGTACAGTATCCAGTGATGTGAGTGCTCTTTGCAGAAGCAGGCATGAGCCTTTGTTGCAGGAGATCTTGTCTGTGTCTTCTCCTCTGACAGTGACTTGATTTAACACAGCCCAATTCAGCTGTTTATGCACAGGCATCCAGTGCCATCAGACACATCTTCAAGGTCCCTCTAGCCCACAGATGACACAAATGGCCCCAATCCTTCTGTTTGATGTGCTGAGCCCCATCAGGTGTTTGACAAACTCCCACTCTTGTCCAGAGCAGCAGATAACCAGTTCAGGATGGTCAGATTGAACTCTTTATCCTCTGTGCATCAAGCTGCAGTGTGCAAAACTTGAAATACCTTTTCCTCCTTGTTTTTTAAAACAGCCTGGGAGATCTGGGAATGGGATCTACAGCAGGGCCCTTTCTTAAGCAGGCACCATCCCATCCGTCATACACATACTAAAGCAACCTAGAGGAGAGCTCTTTCCCAGAGCACTGATCAGAGGTTTACTGATCTCCCTTGGGATGCTGGAGAAGTCCCTGTGTGTGTGCCTCCCCTGCATGCTGTGAACCCACTGAGTATCAAAACAAAATACAAACAACAAGGAGCAAATAGCTTTTTTATTTGTACAACAAAGCTGTAGGCATGCAGGGCAGAGGCAAGCTCCATCTCTGGCTGCTGAAAACCTCCCCATGAGCGTCAGGTAGAGCCTTAGCTCAGCAAGGCTTCATCTACATCCAGCAGCTCCAGGGAAAGCTCTGGTTAGCGGAAGGAAAGAGGGGGAAGCAGGGCTGTGTTTGCACCGGAGTGCTGTGGCTTGCATCCTGCCAGCTTGAGCATTGCAAGTGGTGGATGCATGGGCAAAATCTTGGGAGCAAATCCCAGTCCTGAATCGATGTAGACAGCCAGGAGCTGGAAATCTGTGTTTGCTACCAAAGATGCAGCTGCAGGCAGTGCTGTGAGGGAAGGCTGGTTCCAGCAGCCCCATCAGACCAGCCCCGGGACAAGCTCTGGTGCAGACATATCTGACTCACCAGCTCTCCCAGATTTGTCCTGCAGCAGCAGGGAAGGGTGAGCCCTCACAGCCCCACAAGGATGATGTGTGTTCCCCAACAACAGCAGCTGTGCAGGGATGTGAGCCAGGGGAGATGGAAATACCACTCACTGCTTGCCCTGCTTTCCATCCCTCTTGCACGGACAGGACAAACAGAAGTCCTGCTTAATTCTCAACCTACAGGCCAGGACAATGAAGGAGGTGCTGGGAGGCAGCAGACCAAGACCAAGAGACTGATGGCACAGAAAAAAAGAGGCAAAGCAGGGAGCTGAACATGGATCCCTTGGGGCAGTTCGCCCACCTGGCAGGGTCTCCTCTGTGAGGGAAAGCTCTCCAGTTAAACACCTATTTCTCCAATGTTTATGCACGCCCGAGTTTGCCAATGCCTCTCATCATTGCCAGGGCCTCCCTCTTCTCCCAAAGCACCCCAAATGTGCAATTCATACCTGGAGCTGCCTGAGGGAGGACGGGCTTGGCTCTGTTGCAGAGCAGACAGGTGAGCGCTGGTGGTACCACAGCTCCTCCAGGGGAATGATTACCTGATTTATCTCCAGCCAAATCCTCCCTGATGTAAATTGTAGAAGCTCACTTGGCAGGAAGCCCTATCCCCTTATATAAGCTGAAATATTGCCCTTTGAGATTTATCCATTACTGCCAGACTGCTGAGCCGTCTGTCTTCAGCCAGGGCCCCAGAAGAGGAGAGGATGGTTGTGCTCATACCGGTTTTGTCTGTGCAAGGTAAATATTATTGTGCATTTTCCCCTGCAGCAGAGAGCCCAAGGTCACCTGGACAGAGATTCCTCCTCTCTGTTGTGCTGGCTCAAATAGTAGGAATTCAATTTGACCCTGTAAATATATTTCACATTTAAATGCTTGATCTTGGCGGGGAGGAAGGTCTCTTTTGGGGGTCTGAAATTTATACACATGCACAGAGAAGAATATTCCTGAAGAAAAATCCAAAGCAGCAAATCACTGTGCATATGGGAATGGGTACTGAGTGAACTGTAATCCCATTCCCCTGCAGTCCTTCCTCCCCTCCTTCCCACCCACCGAGATACACAGCCACACATGTACACCCCAACACCTCAGGTCCCCCGAGAGCCAAGCACACCCCTGGCCCCTGCCCGACTGCTCTCCCACACAACCAGCACCTCCCCAGTCATTTGTGCCCCAGTTTGCTGGAGGGATCTGCTCCCCATCCCCACAGTCCCACAGCTATTACACTGTGCTGTTGGGCCAGTTGTGTTTGGAGCTGATTGTTTGGAGCTACGTGTTTAAACCCTCTGACAGGCCCAGGGAAGGAAGGCAGCTCTTCCCTCTGCAAAGCTCTGATAAGAACAAGGGTCTGGCTGATAGACCTGGAGGGGCTGATGGGGTCTGCTGAGTTTTGAAGTGCTCATTACACCACTGCAGATTGCAGAGGAGGGCAAACCTGGTGCCCAAAGTGTAAACTCAGAGATAGGGACAGGTAACCTGGAATTGCACTGCCTGAGACATGGCTTCCCTCATTTAATGTAACTTCAGATACCACTTGAACTTAAAACCACTTCCCTGCACTGAGGTTTGATAGGTGCCCTGTGGCTGTTATCATTACTGAACCCACTGTTGAGCATTGGCATGAGGGGAGCTGGTGCAGAGAGGTTTTTGGGCAGAGCTGGGTCAGGTCTTCCCAACTTGGTGACAATTCACAGTCCTGAGCAGGAGCATCCACTGAGAGCTGTTGTCCTGGCAAGGACACCTCTTCCTTTTCTGTCTTCCATGTCCCAGCCTCCTTCAGAAAGATGTGTTTCAGCTCATCCTGCCCAACCCACTGCTTTGAGCTCAGCTCCTCTCTGCCATTCACAGAGCACTGAGGCAAACCACTGCTTCTCCAAGGGGAAGCCAGCATGGCTGCAATTCTCCTGAGTTGCAAGGGCAGCAAGGAAGTGAATTGCTGGCTGTGTCACTGCATGAATTGCTGTTCCCCTTCCTGGTGCATCCTCTATTTGACTGATCTCATGACAGACCCCTTTGCCACCTGACTGCAGGGAAGAGCCTCATGTGAACCCCCCAAAAAGCAGAATTGGGTTTGAAGTGTGAGATCCTGAACTAGGTAAATCCCAATTTACAGTAAGACAGCCCCCCATCCCCTTCAGAGTGCTGTCATGTTTCTCAAGGGCTGGGGAGCATTGTTAGAGAACAATGCAGCATTTCTATAAAAGAGGAGAGCACAGTTAATAAGTTCGCTAACTGAGAAAAACAGCCTTTTAAATATCTCTCTTTGTGACTCATAGTGTGAGAGCCAGCTGTTACTACTGGAGAGAAATTCCTTGCTGATTAGTCTTTTAAGGGGCTTCCCAGATAATTAAATAATGATTTCTCTCCCCATTCATTCTAAGTGACAGGAGAGCCTGGCAAACCCACTAAGCATGGAAGGGCAGCATGTTTTCCCAAGCCTTATAGGAGCTTAGCTATTCTGCTGCTAATCCGGGGCTTAAACCCAGCCTCAGATCCCGCACCAAGGGACAGCCTGTCCCACCTTCCTGGTGCTCCAGGGCTGACCTGGGACAGCTGAAATCCTGAAAACAGGCTTTAGGCCAGGGGTGTGTTTTCAAATATGAAATTGCAACAAGGATTGTCTCACCTGGGCAGACAAATTGGCTTTTCTTCGCCTCAGCTTCCTGAGAAACCAGCTTTGCACGAGCTCAGCAGTGGTGGAGGTGAATCAATCCCTCTCTGTCCTTCCTGGACTGTGCTCAGAGCCACAACTGGAAGAATGAGTGACCAATACAGAGGCCATTTGGGGGTTTTTCTGGGATAATCTGTCCTTCAGCACATCCACAGCCTTTCCAAGTCGCATCATGAACCACAGTGATTTGCTCAGGCAGGAATTTCAGCCATAAAATCTCTTGGCCTCTCTGGGCTCCATTGGTCTGATGGAATTATTCTGGATTTCCACCAAAGCATAGAAGGTGAAGGACAACCTGTGTGTTCTCCAGGTGAAACCAGGTGTAATCAGGTATATCCAGGTAATGCAGGTTTGGGAAGCAGACAGGTCCACACTTGAAAAACTGCATTCACACTTATTTTAATGTGGTAACTTTTAGAGAGGGTCCTTACCTCCTACCTACTAAACCAGTGGGAAATTTCAGGATTCAATAACCCCTGGGAAAAATTAAGGTCAAAAATTAGGGTCACCACCAACAGAAAAAAAAAAGTAGCACATATGTTGCCAAACAAGACTCGTTTGTAGCTTCAGTTGTGCTGAAACATTTTTTCCAGTGAGCAGATGCTTTTATTTAATTGAAAACCAATGAGAAATATCATCTGAGAGAGAAAAACATTGACCAACCATATAAATATGTGAAAATGAGCTTGTGAGTTTTGCCCATTCCTAATTGAGAATCTGTTCTTGTGGTTAATTGAGAATCTGTTTAGGGGCAAGACAGGGGTGGGATGGATAGAAGGGAGAAAATATTTAAGAAGCAAGTATTCTATCAGTAACATACTGTAATAAGAATCTAGCAAAAAAATTAATTTTATTTTTTTAACTAAGATCCATCTGGCCATCTTGGCAAGGAAAAAAAATGCAGCATTAGCAAAAGAGATTTTTGAAGAAGTTATTCCAACCTAAGTGCAGCCCATAAGGCATGCTCAGGCACTTGAAAATGTTATGGATTTGTAATATCCCTACAACACCAGCTGTTAACCATTGAATTGGCAGGTAAACTGAGGCAGAAAGTGGGTAAGTAATACTACTGTGCGACAAAACCTGCCAGAGGCTGAAGTGCTGCCTCCTCTCTTTGCTCCAAATCTCAAGGAGACATCACCCAACCACAATGAAACCCCGAGAAGGAGTGACCTCTCTGATGACAGGCGATTTTGGATGAGCTGCTCCCCAGCCCGAAGCCATGAAGGCAATGGGCACTGCAAAACTTTCCATGGAAACCTGGCTGGGGGAGGATTCTCCTATGGAAAACTTGCATTTAAATGGCATTGAGCACTTAGCCTGACAAAAGGCAGGAAGCTCAAAGCAAAGGCTGACACTCTGTCTTTAAGTTACATTTTTATGCCTTTTATTCCTTTCATCCCCGAAGTGCAAATCAAGGACAGGGGGTTAAATTGATTCCCTGAGGAACTCCCTGGGTTTAGTGATCGTCCACCAGAAATGTTTGGTGGCCTGTATCATCAGAATAAGCAACTTTTACTGGGAATGGGAAACACAGACTTGATTCTCTGATTCACTGTGCAGAAGACCTCCACAGCCACCCTTGTCCAAGGGGAACCAGTGCTCCCAGCAGCCTGGGTCCCAATCCCTTCACCCTGGAGGGAAGGTTAGTGAGACAGACGTGCTGGGAGACAGGAAGAAATGGGAATGCTTTGTAAACTGATAATGTTTCCTTTGATCTGAAAAGAGTGAAGGAAGGCAGAACCTTTTTTTTAGATAAGCCATGGAAAGAGAGCAGTGCAGAGCATGAGGGCTGAGCTTCAGCAGAGGCTGGAAGAAAGATGGACCTCTTGCTGAAAGATAAATGCTTCAAAACCCCAAAGCTTAGCTTCCTGAGCAAAAGATAGATTCTTTACTACCACCTTTAATTCAACAAGTTAAGTTTTACAGATCTGTTGAAACCATTAAAAAAAATTCTAGAAACCTTCAGCAAAACCAGCCTGAATTCAGGGAGTCCAAAGCACTGAGAAGTTCAAACTTATGGTCAATATGCTACCACCCCCTAATTCCTTTTTATTAGCTGTGTCCTTAGGAAAAAAAATACCTTTAAAGCATTACTACATAATTTGCCATGTGAAAGGCCCCTGTTGGTTTGTCTCAGTATTCTGCTCCTCTGCAAAGGCAGCCACAGGGCACCTTCCCTGATGGATCAGGAGGAAACCAAATCCTGCTGGTGGATTTGTTGGACAGCAGAACCAGCAGTGGGTGCAATAACCAACATTTGGGAATTAAGGCTGCCTCTCTGCTGTTTGCAGCTGTCCCCATGCCCTTAGTGTTCTCTGAGGACAGACTGAAAAAACAGGTCAAGTTGAGCCGTTGCTTTACTCCTAAAATGAGACAGCTGGTTTTCCCCCACAGCCTTAAACATATGCAAGAGCCCCTTCTTCAGGGAGTTGTGCCAGGGCAGGTGTTGAGGTGTGGAAATGGAGAAAACGCAGATAAATGTAATCATGTCCAGAATTTTAAGGGGCAAATCTGGGGACTTTCAGAGATAGAGGCTGGGGTTGCAATGCCTCTTCATCCCCTATGCTCATGAGGAAAATCTGAGGTATCTACCAACTGCTCCAGGCTGTGATCAGATAACACACTGAATAATACATCAGAAAATCTCTGCTACACTGTGAAATGGGCACGGTGATGAAGTCTCCATCACTGGCACGTACATGGGACAACTTCACTGCTCTAAGCACTCAGTGCCATTGGGTGATGCAGAAAGGTTTCCCCAGTTGTGCTGCTCCTTTGCATTGAAAAGTGGATTTTCCAGCAGAAATCAGCTCACTGGAGAAGGATGGATTCAGCCATAGCTGCCATAAGTGCAACACAAAGGGATGGTGTAGCACAGCTTTCCCTGCACAGGCCAGCTCCAGCACTGAAAGAACCAAAGAGATTGTCACACCAGCAGGAGAGACCCCCAAAAGGACTTGCATTGCTTTTTTCAAGAGAGTCTCCAGGTGAATAATTTTCCTGGGTTGAATCTTGGCCTTCCCAATCTCCACAGTCACATTTGAACTGCAGGGGCAAGGGAGCTGTGGTGCCACAGGGAAGCTGTTCATGTTTTCAGAGGGAGAGCTGCACACCAGATAACTCTCCTGCTCACCCACCAAACACAGCCCTGGCATTGTGGCTGGCACTAGAAGACTGATTTTTAATGACTGATTTTTTAATGCCTTCAACTGCTGGTAGCAAGTCCCTGGCAGTCTCAGCTGGTAACATATTGATAAAGCAATGAAACCCTGGATGCAAGCAGCAGCATCTGTTTCAGCCTGGGGTTCTGGGGTGGGTAGAGGTTCGATTTTGTCTTTTTTTAACTACTAGGAAAACACGATAATCAAATCTCTCTGCCACTCTTAATTAGCAAGGGGAAAAAGCAGTACAAGGAATAATTAGCAGAGGCAACTTTCCTTTAATTTGAGGCCACAGCCAGCCACCCCAGGCGATCGAAACACATCAGATTGTGCAGGGGCATTCAAAGTCAGCTACAAAAGCAGAGGAACTCCCCTCCATCCTAACGTTACTGCCCTCCTTATATTGCACTATAAAACCGGGGTGTCAAAAAGGCTAGAGATTTTACACTTAGTGTCAGTGGTTTATAGTCATTAGACTAATTATGTTGGTGTTTTTACCACCTTTATTCTACTAATTGGTCTAAAAGCCAAACAGGGACATCATTACTTTACACAAACAAGCAATTATTGGGCCATAAACACACCCTGGTTTGTGTTCCCTGGGTGAGGAGGGAGCTCCTAATGCTCTCTCTGTGGTGTCTGCCACAATAACAGGCATTACTGATGCACTTGACTTTAGCTCTGCTTACAAAGAGGCCTCAAAGCTGCTGGTACACAAGAGAAACTGGATATTTGTTACCTCCCTACCAACAGATTAAGGAAAATGGCATCACTCCAGGTTCAGCCCATGCATTGCTCTTTGTGCCAGCATAGCTCGACTTCATTTTTGGTTGGGCTTTGTCATGTATTTGCTCTTCTAGGAAGGGACAGCTCAGCTGATGCAGCAAGAATAATTTGTTTATGAGACATCCATGTGAAATGTTGTATTTCCAAGAAATCTGGTCTCCTTGCAGGCTACTGAGTGAAACATTAGCCATGGCATTCCAAGACTTGTCATTGCCCAGAGCTCTGCAAAACACATCTGTTTTGCCCGAAAGGGCTGAGTCTTCCCAGGTTACACTCCCTGGCAGTCCCTCACCAGCTATTGCTCTCCCACTTTGGCTGTTTCACTAAATGCTTCCAAAGAGCAGTGACTGCTCTTCATTCCTCCCTGCATTCCTGGAAAGGCCCTATCTGCTGGCTACAGCGTTTTGCTTGAAGGCTCTGTGCACTTCATGCATGTGAGCACAGACTGCGCTTGAAATTACACTTATTGGAGAGCAAACATTTGCACGTGGTTAGAAGAGCTGAGTTATGTCTCACCTGGCAGCAGCACTGCCAGGGCTCAGAGACCTGGGCTCTTCATCACCCACAGCAAAGATTTCAACACCATAATCCCTCACAGAAACCCTAACACACCTACTTCCAGGGACTGTGTGTGCAAGGAGCGCTTCAGAAAGGTATGGGGGGAAAAAAAGGGGAAATCCACCTCAGTGTTACCACACTGGCAATATAAAAATTATCTAATATGATTATCATGGTCTAAAACCTTATTTTATTTTACCACCATACAGATAGCTCCTCTCCAGATGAGATTGTAAACTGAATCTATCTTTGAGCAGAACAAATGTTGACCATTCATTGTCTTTAAGAAGCCATAGTGATTTTCTGTAAGCACTGGGATATCAGAAAAAGATTAGGGCATTTGGAAGAGGGAGGTTTATCTCAGGCAAAGCAGGGAATGACCTTGCACCATCCAAAATTCCTTCCCCAGAGTCCCCCGGGTGTGATAGTCCTCAACACTGATTCAAATGTGTTTCAACAAATTGAAAGGCAGCGTTGTCATGAACCATTAAATATTACATGTGTTTCCTACAAGGGAGATCTATTTTTTTTTGAAACAGGCTGTGTGGTTAGTCTGGGTTCTGATGCTGGAAACCTCTGTGTTTTGCCTAAATAAAGTGCTGGGGACTGAGGTCTTTTTAGGTTGCTGAAAGGCTTTGGAATTCTTGTGTCCTTACCATGTCACTGTTTTTTCAAGCCCTTCCCCTGAAGACTTCATCAAGTATTCTCCCTTCAAAACTGATGACACAATATGGTCCGCTAGAATTAAATTGCATATGAAGAAAAAGTCAAATGCTTAGTGTTTCACAAATGTTTTCTGCAGCACGACTCTGGCTGCTGCATCTACTGAGCACGTCAGATTTTTGACTCTACGGTTTCTTAAACAAGCCAAGTTTTTGTTTTATTTTATGTTCCATAAATCCATTTAAATTGGGCTATAATGGTTAATTTTAAGCTCTCTCTCGAATGTTTCTAAAGGACTTCTGTAATATCCAGCAGAGTTGGCTCCTCTCCCTTGGAAATAAGAAACTGCAGCTTCAGTGAGAAACATTATCTGAACAATGTCTTCTTTAAACAGCCCCCAGAAGCACTGCATTTCCAACTCTAAGGGGAATTTGCATGTGTTTCAGCATCAAAGGTTGATATGACCCTATCACCTAGGGGCTGTCATGTTATCTAAGTGCCCGCATATCAGGAGCACGATAACATTGTGTGGTTCACGGCTGTTGCAGAAACGACATATTTTCTGAATTAACCTAGGCTCGGATTTATATAAACTATCCCTGATAACATCTGCCCAGGACTCTCCTTTGAAAATGAGCAGAGTTCCTGCCCGAGCGAGCTCCCTTCTGCAGCCGGGAGCGGACAAAAAGCCGGACCAAAGCCCCTCTCCCTGGAAAAGCCACGCTTGGATCCGTGACGCTCACCCCAAGAAACGCTGGAAAAAAAGTGTTTAGCGGAGAAGGTAGAACAATGAAGATGTCAAGTGGCTTCTCGGGAGCGAGCCGCTGTGTCTTGTCATGCTTGGACATGAACGGGAAAAAAAATGTCTTTATTACCCGGCGCGGTAACCCCGCAGCGCGCCGCCGGCTTGATCCTATAACTTTCCCATTAGAAGAGGGCGCCCGCAATCCTAATGAGGCACAATAAGTAGATTATGGGAGTCCTTTTGTTTTGCTAAACAGCCGCTTTTTCTGGCGGGGGTCTCAGCGAGGTGTGCGGGGCCCCGGTGCGGAGCCGGGCCGGGCCGGGCCGGGCGGGAGAATCGCGGAGCGAAGGCGGGGGCGAGGCCGGGGCCGCTGCGCTGGGGCTCATCAGTACCGGGGCTCTGCCCATTGTATGTGGGCTATAAAGCTGTCAGAGCAGCCCGATTGAATGTTCCCTCACTCCTACTCTGGCGCTTCCTCCCCTCTCAGCAGAGAGCTAAGCCCCGGGATCTTTTGTTTTCCTGAGAAACCACTGGCATCTCACATTTATAAGGACTTTTAAAGCGCTGCTATGAAAAATAGCTCTGTCTTAAAAATACAGGGGATTTTCTTGTTGTTGTTGGGTTTCTTCTAATTGCATGCAAACCAGCCAGTGAATTCGTGCAGCCCTCTGAGAAGTTATTTTTACAGAGAGATCAGTGGTTGTTTAGGATGCAAAGGAGAGCACAGCTTTTCACCAGGCTGCAATCTTTCCACCTTGCATATTCATTTCGATGACTGGAGTAGGAGACTGCTCCAGGGGAAAAATAGCAGGGATGGATTCCTCTCTGTGAAGGGACTGGATCTGTTGGAAAGATAAGAGGGAATAGCCAGTGGGCCCACTACTCCTGTAATGGGGTTCTTAGATATGCTCCAGTGACAATTCCCATGCTGGATGGATGTGGAAAAGATATTAGAAATATGGAAAAGGCAATAGGAATGATCAAACCAAGTTGTAGGCTGAGGTGCAGTGTTGCAAAATTGCATTTTCATTTTCTGTTGGTTTTAATTAGTTCACCCAACCTTCAAGAATTGAGGTTGAGGGGTTGCAGGTCACATGAGGATCCTGTAGCATGGCTGCTGATCTGAAAGGAGAAAGACTGCACAGCCAAGCAGGAAGTTTCATGACAGCCTGCTCAGATGTTGGTTGGTTGCTTGTCATCACTCTGGTCAAACTGGAGATATATGGAGAAGAGCCTCTCCTATTCTGCTTTGATCTCTCCGTGTGACTCTGACAACAGACAGAGAAAAATATAAATCTTGTGAAAACAAGTAAAAGTATCTGGGGTTTGAGATCACTGGGAAGTTCTGTTTTGTGTTGTAAAAGTACTCTTGGTGCACCTTCAAGGGGGCAAAGCTGCCCTGGTGTCCTGACCTACCTGTCTGTAGGGACAGACCATGCAGATCTCTGCAAATCCTCATTTCACCAGCAAAGCACAGGAGTGCCTGGACACAAAGCCTGGGCTAAGATCCTCTCAAACTAGAAGCAAACATTCATGCATTGAACTCTTCTGATGGATCTGGAAATATTTGCTGAGGAGTTTCCCTGACAGTCCTTGGTCTGGAATTGTATCTTAAGCTTTTCAGTGGATACTCCAGTGGAATTTCATTGAAAATCTGATGTTTGTAATCCTCCAGAACCATTGCAAGTGTTTCTACTGAACTGAGACAGCAAGAGGGAGAGGAGGCTGTTCAATTTGTCACTGCAGGCTCCTTCTTGAGTATGATTAATACTTACTATTTTAATGCTGGCATTAACCCATCATGGTTTGAGATCCCACTATGTGAACCAATATACCAGGGCAGATGGATGTCAGAAAGCCTTTTTTTTCCCCAGAAGGACTCACCCAAGGCATCAATAGCCAAAGATGAAGCCATGCAACCTACTGTGCCACCCCCAAGAGTGGATATTTTTGTATCTCATAATCCAGGAAAGAAGACTCAGTTAATTGGTCATAGCAGCCAGCACTGGAATCAATTCCTGGGATCATCTCAGTCAGCTGAAATAAAGTACAGCATAAATGTGATGAAACTGATTAAAGTTGTACCAAAAATACCACTGATTAAAGTTTTACCAAAAAAAAACCACAGGGAAGGATTTTGGACATCAGGTATTTTGAACTCCCTCTGTATTAGAAAAACAAAACAAAACAAACAAACAGAAAAACTCCAAAGCAATAATTTCAAACCTGATCCAAGCTGCTGGTAATGTTTTTTACGAACCCTGAGACATGTTGCAGGTGTGTTGTTGGGATCTAGCAGTCTCAGTTTGTACCCAGCACTAAGGATTGACTGAAGAAGCCCCTCTGGAGGCATCTTATCCTTAGATTGTGTCAGTGCATTTTGAAGGATTTTCCTAAATAATTTTCTCTTTGATCTCCCAAATGCCCCATTGGTTTTACTTCCTTTTCTTCCCCATCACTGGATACTCCAAGGGGCTCTGGGAGCTGCCTCCTTCCAGTGCTTGGATATGAGGACACTTCTCACAGCCGTGGCAAAGCCTCTGCATCCTGGAAAACACACTGCAGAGCACCACAGCACACGCTCTGCTGCATTTTTAAAACCACTCTTTTCATGGCATCAAAAAAACCAGCACAGCCTGACTTTTGAGAAAACTGGGAAGACCTCTGCAACTCTGGGCTGTGGGGATAGGTTGGAGTAGGGTGCCCAAAACCACCAACAATACCAAAGGCAGCTACATTACCCTACTCTAAGGTCTACCCATCCCTCAGAACCCCCTCCTAAGAACCCACCCTGGACCCCCAGGGGACAGCAACAGTTGGTGGGAAGCAGCTGGGGATGTTGCAGCACAGAATCTTCCAACACACAAAACGCAGCCTTGGGCTACCCAGTCCTGGATTTCTCCGTGGAGTGTCTAGGGATGTGCTTAGATAAAAGATATTGTTGAGGATAAATCTTGCTTTACAACTGTTTTTATTCTTGGCAATGGGTGGGCCACTGGAAAAGGGACTGTTAGAAAACAAATCTGAATCTGTATTGTTGTCCAAAATAAAGCACAAAACTTGTTAACAAACAAAGCACACTATTGGATTCAATGGCAACAGGAGTAGGCAAAAAAATATGAAAACCTGCTTCAGGCACTCTGAATACAGCCCTTATGAACTAGACACTTTCAGAAATGTTATTTTATTTCTTCCCCCCTCCACCCCCACCTTATTTTAAGGGCTTGGTTTTATTTTTAACAATCCTGGTTTTTTTTTTTTCCTTTTCTTGTATTTTCCTGTAAATAATAATTGGTTCTTTTGTGGCAGCATTTCCACATTGGCAGGGGTGTGTAGGGCTTTCTTGGAGGTGGCAAGAAAAAAGGGAGTGATTTGTTTCAATGGGCTATTGTTGAGTGAATGCAAATATCTGCAGCCACTGGAGCAAATAGGAGCAGGGGATTAGGTGCAGGAAGCTGGCTGAGTGGCATAGGCCATCTGTCCCGGGCCTGAGAAAAGAGGAATCTCGTTTGCAGTGTATGTTAATTAGTTAGATGATTGGCTCAGCTGTCACCTTTGCAGAGTGAAAGCGCACAGGCACAATTAAATTCATGTCCATGTATGTTTATCAAAGCACATGTTTTTAGACAGCTTTGGTTTTTTAGGTGTAATTTTGTCTTCTCAGGGACCGAGAGGATTCTTTGCTATTGTGCCCACAAATGGAGGGGACAAAAAAAAGAAGAAAGAAAAAAGAAAGAAGAAGAAGAAAGAAAATACCTTAATTAAAACATGATCTGGATTGTTTGCTGAAGCGTCTCTGGCCGCATTCTTTAATGCACTTGAAATTACCCATCTGCATCAATAGGCATTAGCTGAATTTATTTCCATTCAAATGTATTCCCTTGATGTTTCTACAGAAGGTGGTAGGTTTGGAAATACATGTATGGCAAGTTTGGGCTCCTACGGTGCCCCCATTCAAACACAATGTCAATATCCTACACTTAAAAGGGACCCGTTAGTTAAAGTAAAATGCTCCCTGGTTTGGGGTGGGTTTTGTTTTTGTTGTCATTACATTGACATCTCCAAGGCAGCATCCCCAGTAACTTTCCTTGGGAAGAAGTTGTCTGCTTGCAAGCCCCAGGGAGTTATTTCCCATGGTGTCATTTCAATTATTTTTGATTTATTTGTTTACTGTCTTCCAGTCCTTGTCAATGCACAATGGGACACGTCTCCCCCTCCCCGGGCACACAGGGCCCTGCCTGAGCCCTGAAACTCCTCAGAGGAGCCACGGAACATCTGCCCAAGTGCCACTCGTGCACTTCAGGGGCTTGTGCAGAGAGGGACAGGGCAGGGAATGGGCAAGGGATCCTCCCTGGCCAGGGACACTAACATTGACCTTCACACAGAGGCGTGAAAAAGCTGCAGAGGCTCTTGGCTCCAGGATGGAGGAGCAGTCAGGGAGATGCTCTCCTGAGGATGCTCTGCAGCAATGGAAGATTTTTTCCTCACTGGTCTCAGAGGAGAAATCTGTCACTCATCCCACTCGGCTTAGGCAAGTGCTGGGGAGAGGAGCAGCCTCAAAATGCTCCAGCCCAGTGCCATTAGATTGTGTTCACAGCCCCAGCTCTCTGGAGAAAAACCCATCCCCTGTCCTTCCCATCCTCTGGCAGGGTCTGGGCATGATTTCTCAGGCTACAAAACCAGGCAAGGGCCATTTCTTTATGCCCTGGGAAGACGCTGTGCCCCTTGTTTGCCTGTGTCTGCCTGCAGGGACTCCCTGCAAGCCAACACTGGATTCACAAGGCAGGGAGGGAAAATAAAATGGCAAGAACTCCCTTTATTACAAAACCCAGGAGCAAATGCATTCAGAGCTTCAATGGCCAGAAACAGAGGGGGAAATGTTTATATCCAAAAATGGCAGCTCCTAATTGTGAGCAATGTAAGAAGAATACACATATTTCTGTTAGGTAGAGGTCACACCCTTTAACTGCTGAGTCCTTCCTTCCTTCCTTCTTTTCCTCCTTTCTTCTCTTTTTTTTTTTGACATGGGACACAATCCTCAAGCCAGCTGGCACCTTTCTGGAAAGGTGAAAGCTGGATTGGGTGCAACCACTCACAGGAATGCTAAATCCTGTGAGAGACAACCAGGAGAGACAAGCAATGTCACCAACAGGGTCTTTAGTGGGTGTCAGGCTGTTCTGGAGGATTGTTCAGCCCTTGGAGTGACTTGATCCCACAGCACATTTAGCCATACTGCTCCTCTGTGTGATTCATGGGTCCTGGCCATCTCAATTTCCTAATACCTTTCATTGGCACCACCCCCTTACAGGTCGAGTGTAAATGTGTGTCTTGTTCCTTTTTAAGACAAAGCACTATATCAGCTATATTTATAGAGGATCAGCAGATGGCCAGCAAGCTGGGAAAAAAAATTGTATTTGTCAGGCTTATAAATCTAAAAGGGGAGTTTCAGCAAAACCCCACAGCACTTGATGCAATTAATTTTTCAAATGGAATTTTGTCTCTGAAAAATCATCCCAGGCCTTCAAAGGACAGAGGGTGCAAGGAATTTTGTGGGTGCCCCAACAGCAGCATCCAAGTGCTCCTGGGGTGTCCTCAGAGTCCCAAGGGAAGAAGAGTGCTGCTGAACTGATGAAACAAAGGGAAGAAAAACTGGGCTGCTCATGTGCTGAGAATCCCACAGCAAAGAGGGGAACTGAGTTTGAGTTCAGTGTGAGACCAGAGACATGGGATGAGCATTCACCGGGTGCTTGAGGTACATCTGTGCTGACTCCAAGGTATTTCACTCACTGGCTGTTCTGGTTACTAGCGAACATCCCAGAATTTTGGGGAAGCCTAGGATGAGCCCCAAAGTGAGAATAAAGAGAAAAGCTGGAGAGGCTCAGGGAGGCAGAGACAACCTGTGTCTCCTTGTCCATCAGTGAGGGAAAGGTAGAAGTCCTGCAGGAGGGAGCAGATGTGCTCCCAGCATGATCCCAGAAATGGCGCAACTAATATAAGACAAGTTACCCCTTTTTTCTTTAACCACTTTGCTAAATGTATCCAGAGAGTCATGCCATGGTACTGCAGCGTTTCCTCTCATGTCCTAGTTAACCTATAACCAGTTTACTCCCTCTCACTACTGGAGACAGAGTCTTACTCAATTGAGCTTAAAAATATATGCAATGTATTAGTGAAAATTGCCAGAAGAGATGGTTAAAACTGTGCATTAACATCAGCTGATCAGAGCAATCCCTGGGAGTTCCCCTCAGTAACACAGCAGGTGTGAAAATAAAACTTGTCCCCCCTACGGGAGGCTTTAGGATGCATTTGCTGAAATGCTCTTAAAATACACTTTTCTTTCTAATTAAAACCAGCTTTCTGCATCATGTTACTTCGGAGTCACAGCTTTTAGAGGCAGAGGATTGCTTTATGGAGGGTTTTAACATATCTCAGAGCATGGGATGATGAATCTGCTCAGCCATCAGAGATGTGGGAGCACCGCTGTGCCAGGAGATGCGCTGAGCACCTGCTGGTTCTTCCTCACAGCAACTCCCTTTCCACTGAGGAGAAAGAGCAAGTGCATGTGCAAAATAAAAGCCAATCCTCCGTGGTCATTACTCTTGATTACACTATTACTTGACTCAGGACTACGACAAAATTATCCTGATTTGCCACTGTCTTAAGGAGATGTTTAAACCAGCACAAATTGAGTGCTAAGTGGGTGTAAATCAATACCAACTCCTGAACAGAGATTTCTGGCATGGCAGAGGTTTACATTCTATTTCTGTAGCAGCAAAGGATACCATATGCAGCAGTGGAAAATCAGCTCCTCCCTCCCTAATTTTACCTGCAAGACCTCTAAGGTGGTGAGCAGCCCTCACTTGTCAGACCATTCCCAGCAGCAAATCTCATATACACCTACAATCTCCCTTGGAAATCCTTCCTACTTCACTTTCTCAGTCCTTGACCCTCAAAACTCCAACAGCAGGTGACAGCTCAGCATCACCAAGGCTGTTTGTCTTCCACAGAGATTGGCAATGCTCCAGGTTTCATTTAAGAACTGTCTCACAGCAGCCAGAGTTTTCCTCTGAAAAAACAAATAAAGCTCCAATTCCTTGGAGAAAAACCTTACCCAAAATCCAGTAAGAATCAAAGCTGTAGTATCCTGGAAAGTTTATTCCTTACAAAGGACAAGTGAGGTTATTTTGGAAGACAACTAGCCAGAGGTACTGCAAGAACACAGATGTCCAAAGCTGTCATAATATTTGACCCTCAGAAAATAGGGCTGTCCATCCCTTGGGTAAACTGGGATAATATTAAATGGGGAGAGGCAAAGAAAACACTTGTTTTCTTTTGGAAGAGGGATGCAGGGCTGCAGCAGTGCTCCTCGGCCCAGCATGCAGGCAATGGGGAGATCAAAAGCTGAGCTCCACGTCAGGAGCCTTTCATCTGCAGCTCTGCCAGCATTTAGAGATGAAAGTCCCAGGGTTTCACTGGGAGTGACGAAAAACATTCCTTAGGACCTTGCTTGAAAGCATGGCTGTCTGCAGAATGGATTCATATTTAAGTTTTATACTTAAATTTTTTTTTCTTCCCAATTCCTAGGACTTAAATGATGTGTGTTGGGCCAAATGCAGAAGTGGAGAAACTTCAGGCAAAGGAAATGGAGGTGGGATGTAGGATCTGCTCCGCTGAGTGTGGGTTTCAGTCCAAGGTAGAGTGGTCTTATTCCCCCCAGAAAGAGGGTCTTGTCTTTAATCTGCTCCCTCCATTGCAGGTCTCCTGGCTGTCTCCAGGAAAGCAGGCAGGGAAGGAGGGGGCCAGACTGTGGCTGCCCGGAAAGCATCGGATATGCAACCATTCAGTGAGTTCTCGCAAATGATGGCTCTGTTCTCAGAAATCAGGATTACTCAGCATAGGCTTCGCAAACAGGAGGGGATAAATCCACGGCATAATTTATTCACAATGAATAATTCAACCAGCAGAAGTGACTACTCCAAAGACCGGGTCAAAAGTTGAGTACTTGAATAAATGAATTGCCCTTTCACAAATGTAAAAAGCAGAAATCTCAATATTTATCATTTTCAGACACACAAATATTCCAGAACAACATTTTCTAATGAAGTGGGGAGGGGTGTTAATAATAAATTCTATTGATAACAGGAGTTAGAAAAGCAAATAATAACTGACTGGAATATGTTTATATATGAAAAGTGACTTTTCAAACAAACTATCAACAGTGGGCTGCATTATAAGACTATTAGGAAATAGAAACTCTGCAAATAACTTGCCTTCCCTGGCAACTGCTGAACCTACTGCCAGTAAATAAGCATTATCCTGGAGCACAAACTAAGCTGTCACAAGCTCAGAGACATATGGCAAAAGCACAAGCAGAGAGGCTCAAGATCCACAGCTGAGACCAGATGTGGAACCAACCAAGGTGAAAAATGGGAGCCATCAGAGTCCCCTCCCAGTGTCACACCCCTAGAGGAGTCTCATCCCCTCCCTGGCTAGGTGTGAGATGGGTTTTGCAGTCACTGCTGCCCAAGGACTCTGTGCAGCCTGGGAGGTGTCCCTGCATGGCAGGGCAGCCAGAGACACCCCACCTTCAAGCCAAGCAGCATGGCCAGCACACCCTTTGCAGCACAACCAGCTACCTGAGGCTGCTTCTGCTTGGGGCAAACCATGAGAAGTATTCAGTTTGTGCCTCATCTTTTGTGTCTCTGTGATGAGATGTCCATGGAGGCTCACTGTGCTTTCTTTCACAGTTCCTCCTGAGCTATGAGAGAGCCTGTCCCCATTGTCCCACCTGCTGTGCTTTTGGGTAAACCTGCCCTTTCCCAGTAACCTTAGGGACAGATCTGTATAGGTATAAGAGCTGATGTGAGCTCACCAACACCTTTCACCCAAATTACTGCTGGTCATACTTGCTCATGTCTGACCTAACCCATGGCAGGGATTCCTCTGCCCTGGGGCATCCTCTGCCATCTTGCTGGCAGCAGGAGCTGAACTTCAGCCAAATTAAGGGGAATTTGACTCTGTGCAGTTTGGGCTGATGAAAATTACAGTGCAAGTCCTTTGGGCTGGCTTACTCCAGTCTGAAGGCCATGCCTTGAGATCACATTTGGAATCATTTTGGCACCAAGTAGAGAATTACATTACATTTCTTCTTACACTGTGCATAGCTGTAGTGAGCAGAGATCAGTCTCTGACACATGGAGAGTGGGAAAAATTACTTGAGACATGAATGATCCCTTAATAAAGGGGGGAGGAGGTTGATGAGAGGCAGAGGCACAGCTAACAGGGGTTGGAGCTGGGGCACTGCTTTCCTTCTGCAATGGAGGTGCAGACTAAAAGCATCCCAAATATTGCCTTCCTCTGAGGTCCTTGCCTGCCCCAAAGAGCAGACATCTCCAGCTACCCCCGAAAACCAGCTTGGTGTAGCTGAACTACAAAGAGCTGTGAAACACTGCCCAGATGATTTGACAATGCAGCCGGGGTTTATGGCCTGGAGCAGGACAGAGAAGCAGCCCTGCTGGGACAGGGAGCCTGGGAGGGCTGGTGTGCTGAGCTTCACTTTGCTCTGCCACAAAGCCCTGCCTGCTGGGAAGAGCCATGGGCCACACAGCAACTTGGTGACCAAAGCAGAACTCTCACCCACTGCTTCAGAGTCCCCATCCTCTCGCTGCTGCCACAGCACAGCCTCTCACCCAACTGCAGACCCAGAATGCAAGGAAGGTGTCTTGATTGAAAAATTTTTAAAAATTTATTTTATTTCTGGAGAAAAAAGGAAAAGGCCATTTTCAGTTTGGCTGCAGGACTAACAAACAGACCAGTACAAGAGCTGAGAGCCTTGATTTGTGGTTGCATTTCTACAGTTTCATCTCAAGAAGGATTCTGAACCCAGGAGAGGCAAATAGTGCACCTACCCTATAAAAGAAGTACAGGGGGCAAGAATGCAGTCCAGTAATTATAGAAATGGTCTGGAGTCAGAAGGGCTGTACTACAAGCAATTAAAAGGAAAATTAACCATAAGAAAAGTTTTCTTTTGGTTTTATAGCTAAAGCCACAAATAGAAGAAATACTGTACTGCTGAACTCCAACAAACAAGCATGCCTGATTTTAATGAGCAAAATGAAGGGCTTGTTTTATGGGATATGTAATATAATAGTCCCATGGTAAGGGAGCCTATTTCTCCACTGCTCTGCACTGCATGCAGTTATTCCAAGCAGTGCAAAGTGGATGTAAAATGCTACCAAACCCAAATGTCTCCCTTTAGTCCTCCCTCAGTCCTCTCCTACACCCTCTGTGCACCACTGTGCTGCATGTGGATCAGCAGATTAAAGGGAAAGGACAAGTACAGTGGTTAGGAAAGGAGGAGAAGGGAAGGAGGCAGGTTCTGGACTCACCCCCATGCCACAAACTTCCTGTATGATCCTGGCTGAGTCACCTAATTTTGGCAGAAGGTGTGATGGCAGAGCTGTGCCAGATGTCCAGAGCTCCAAATCACTGGTGAAGGTGGGATGCAAGGGACTGGCAGACCATGAAGCACCAATGCCATGGCTGAGCCATGCATCTTCCCACTGGATGTTCCTAAAGTGCTTCTGTGGAACTCTAGGTCTCCTCTCGGGGACAAAATACCATTCCTTGTGTGCCTTCAGCCATTAAGGCACTCAAATACCCCTACAACTGGAGTGCACCAGAGTTTGCAGCCAAATTTTGCTGTTATTGTGGCAAAAAGTACTGTGGTCTATAAATATAGAGACAATAAGCAAAAGGCTGGCAGTAGCAAGGACAGAGCCCCAAAAATTCCCTGGGGGAGCTGCAGAGAGCTGGGCTGTCCCTCCATGCCAGCAAAGACCAGGGATGTCCATGTATGTGAGGGGACCTTCAGACACAACACAACTCATCCCTTCCCACCACACCCCCCCTTGCATTCCCTGAGCTCTCTCACAGCAGAGTTTAAAAACCCTGACTATGTTCATACCCCCCACCACTGCCACCACCCTTTGTCCCACAGACTAATCTGTGCTTACTTGCCCAAATGTTCTAAAATAAAAAGGCAACTTGTTGTTTATAAATGCAAAAGAAAATATACAACTTGTTTGCCAGAGTCTTAAGGGAAATAGTCTTAAGGCTATATAGCAAAAATTATTTCCAGTTGACTCCTTCCACCCCATCAATTTCAAAGAGCCAATTTGTTGGCAACTTTGTTGCTTTATTCAAAGAAAAAAAAAAGAAGCCTCTTTTTTTTTTTTAAGTTATTCTTGCTCTCATATTTCATGCCATTCTTCTTGTGGGCAAGAACAGAGAAGGGGCAATACCAGCACAGAGAAGAGAGAAAGGCCTGAACAGCAGCTGGATACGAGTGAAAGCAGCAATCTTCAAAGCTGGCTTTTGTCTCTTGCAGCCCATATGGTATGGGACAGTGATCTCACCGAGGGTCCTGCTCCTTCTCTTCCTCCTGCCTCTTCTCTCTCAGGTTTGGGTGTTGCTGGTGGAGGCTGCCCTGTTCAGAGACACAAAACCCAGGGTTGCCTGTCTCAGGGCACAGCACGTTTCAGTGAAGTTCACTGTGCAGCTCAGAGCATCCTGGGCTTCCCATCCCAGGACCTTTTACCCAAAGATGTTTTTGGCTGCCCAGAGGGGTCAAGCAGCCAGGATCAGCTCCAGGCAGACAGCACTGCAGGCCTTGGTGCCACAAGGGTTGTGGAAATGGCTTAAACACAGTGACTACGGGCAGTTTGGATGGCAGCCTGGTCTGCTGGAAGGTGGCAGTGGGTGGGAACAAGATGATGTTTAAGGTCCCTCACAACCCAAGCCATTCTACAATTCTGTGATCACAAACCAGCTGGAGTTGCTGCTCCTCAGCAATTTCTCAGGGATACCAGTGATCTCTGGAATAACCAATCTCACCACCTGCATCACCTCCACCCCTGGGGAGTGCCTTACCTTGAGCTGGTAAGAAAGTCACCCTCCCCACCAGGTTTGCTGGAGGCTGGACTGTTGAAGAGGGGGACGAGGAGGCAACACCAATTTGGCACTCACATCCCCCGGAGTGAGAAAAAACCTCTCTGTAATGGCTGCAGCTGAAGTTTTAAAGCCAGCAGAGCTATCTGCTGCCCTTGTCCTGGGCCAATGCAAAGTCCATTTCAGAAGTACCCAGCTGCTCTTCCTCCCCATCCATATCAAAGAAGCACCCAGAGGTGATTCTCGGAGGCACTGCAGGGCATTTCATATTTGCTTTAATCTGGGTTGTTTTTTTCTTTTCAGTAACAGCAAGTAAACCAGAAATTAAAGATTTTGGAAGATTAATTTGCTTGCAAATTCAGGGTGATCTGAGCTGATAGTTTCAGTCAGAGGGGGGAAATAAAAAAAAAGAAACAAAGAGAATAGAGTGGGAGGAGAATTCTGAAAAAATTTCAAAACACATTGTTTCAAAATCTTTTAAACAAAATGGGTTGGGTTTTTTCTGAAATACAAAAATGTTTCATTTCAACATTTTCCCATTCAAGTCTCAAAACACGCTTTTTGTTTTATAAACTAATATAAATCAAAAGAAAAGAAAGTTGAATGAAAAGGTTAATAAATGCAATAAAACATTTGGGGTTTGGACTGAAGAAAATATTTGGTCTTGACCCTACAGGAATCTCTTCCCTTTTTTTCTTCAGTTTGCCAAGAAAATGCAAATAATTTGTTTTGGTTTGACCTGAAGCAATTTATTTATCATTCTTGGAACGTGAAATGCCATTGTTTACCTAGATCAGCTTATCAGCTCCCTGGCACCCTTTTCTTGGGGGAATTTAGCAGATCAAGGGGATTAAGAGAGACCACACTGAGCTGCTGCCAGGAGGGTTGGTGTGGGGTCTGGGTTTTTTGATCCCAGGAGGAGTTGTTAGGTGCTGTAGTACCCACAGTGCCATCAGGACAAGAGGCAGATGTGGGGAGAGGTGAGAATTTTTATTAGACCAAAATAAAAGATTAATAAAAGATATTACCTACTCTCACAAGACTTACCTTGCCTGGAAGATGAGGCACAGCTCTGTCCCAAAGGACACCATGACATCCTGACAGAGTAGATTTTAGGGGCTTTGGAAAGAAAAATCAGGATAGACAGGTTTCTAAACTTGCCCCCTGAGAAAAAAAGGCAGTAAATCCTGTCCCTATCCATACACTTGAGAGATGTCAGACAGACACAGGAACGATGTGGAGGCTCCCAAAACAGGGCTGGCCCCAGGCTGAGCTCCTCGCTGTGCCATGCCAGGGGCTCCTGCATAACATGTGATTGATTTTGGTTGCGTAATGCTGAGCTGTAAGACCTCATCAGCTGCTACTCATTACACAGGCACAGCCCTTCTTGAATAGAAACCATAGCAGAAAATAGGTCTGGGGATGTAAAACCTGACATCTTGAATTCATAAACGGAGCGACAGCATTCTTGTTTAGAGTTTGAGGGTGGCCTGTTCTGAACTCGCCTTTTTTTCATCCTAGATGAGTCTAACCTCAGAGCCAGGATGACTCCAGCTCCTATCATTAGCCCGAGGCAAAGAAAAGACCATGACTCAAGTCTCAGTGCCAGAGTCTCTGCAGAGTGCTCAAGCAAGGGACACTGAGTCTGATCCTGCCATCTCAGCGGACCCATTGACTCTCTTGACAATCTCCTCAGTCCCAGCAACAGCAGGGACAAAGGGTGCCACTCCAGGCTGCAGTCAGACTGTCTTCTCACACATGATATCCTAATCAGGGATGAGTCCCAGCCACTAAAAAGAGGTAGAAAATAAACCAAGAAATCACTCTCCTCCCTACCCCACTACCAAATCAGTTTCACTTCCGAAAGCAGTGACCCAGAGCTGTATCAAAGAGAGGGACACGATCAACCATTTTCATTAAGCAGTGGAGGAGCTGGGGGAAGGACTCATTGACCTCTCAAGGTCTTCTAAAACATGATTTTTCTTACAGTTTCATGTACTTTTTTCATTAAGGCCTGGGTTTGAGGAGATTGGGTCTTTATGCCAAATCTCCTGTATGAGTCCAGGGAGGGCATCTCTTCCTGCCTTTCCAAACCCAGGATAATATGCACTGACAGACCCACAGTGATGACTTTGGCTGGAAGAGAGTTAATCTTCTTCACAGTGGCTATTATGGGGCTGTGTTTTGGATTTGAACTGGAAACAGTGCTGATAACCCAGGGGTGTTTTTGTTGTTGCTGAGCAGGGCTCACACAGAGTCAAGGCCTTTTCTACTCCTCACCCCACCCCACCAGAGAGGAGGCTGGGGGTGCACAAGGAGCTGGGAGGGGACACAGCCAGGACAGCTGACCCCAAATGTCCCAAGGATATTCCATACCATACACATGGCATCATGCTCAGTTTATAAAGCAGGGGAAGAAGGAGGAAGTGGGGGCTGTTTGGGTGGTGCTGTTTGTCCTCCCAGGTCACGGTCAGGAGCCTGGCTGTCCTGGGGATGGCTGAACACCTGCCCTGGGCAAGTGGTGAAATAATGCCTTGTTCTGCTTTGCTTGTGTGTGGGGCTTTTGCTTTATCCATTAAACTGTCTTTATCTAACCCATGAATTTTCTCCCTTCTACTCTAGTGATTATCTCCCCCACCCAGAGGTGAGAGAGCAGCTCTGTGGGGCTGAGTTGCTGGCTGGGATTAAACCATGACATCCATTCATGTTAGTGAGATACTTAGATAGTGGTGCTGGAGACATGAAGCATCCATCTGGCTGGCAGGTATGGACACTCGCAGGAGTAAACTGAGAAAGCTTTAATGTGTCCCAAATACTCCCTGTCACTGTCCCTAACCTGCCCATATCCAACCTTCTTCAGTGCATCTATTAACAACAGTGAGGTCTTCTCCTGCAGCTCCTTTTGCAGCTCCTCATGCCCTCTCCACACCATGGATGACCTTTCTGCAGATTCTTTTCAAGATGTCTGGCAGTGCAAGCCCCTTTCTCACCTATGAAGTGTGGGGGAAGAAATCAAATACCAGATAAAAGCAAGCCCTGTGCAGCAGCCTGGCTTAAGCATGCTGTCACCAGGTCCTGTCTATTTATTCTTCCTCAGCTCTTTCTGCTTGCTCCATATTTCCTCACATATTTCAAATCTGTGTCTAATTTGAGTATTATGTCCATTTATTTTCTTAATACTCTTATTCCCCTGAACTGTGTTTTTATGGTGGGTAGCTGTGGCTGCAAGCACAGTGCTGAAATAAGGCACTTATTGGCTGCAGCTCCAGGGATTTTAACCGGATATCTGCCTTTGTTTAAATTAAGTAAATCAGGATGTTTCCTAAACACCATAAGGACAGAAGTTTAGACTTCTACTGAATCAGCTTTTTGACCTAAAGCCAGCAATGTTTCAGTCAAGGACATTCCCTGAAAGAGTCCAAGGAGCCTGAAAATCCCCTTCCATCAGGCCAGAGGGGATCTGTGACTCACCCTGTGGGGGACACCAGTCCCAATCCTTTGGAGGGGATGCCCTACCCCTATAAAGTGTCTACCTGTAGCCACTCAAAATTGCATGAGATATACATCCCACTCTTCAAATGCATTTTTGGATACAAGACTGTAGTTTATATTCTTAGACACATACTGGCTCATGTTCCCTGATGAAAACAAACCTGCAGCCAGCAATGAGGTACAGCTTTAGACACTTCTACAGACAGAGCTTTGACAGAGTCATGGGCTGAAGAATTTTGTGCTCCTGAGTACCTTTTCCTATGAAAAAGTTCCTACCTTCAGTTTTTATCACGTGAAGAGTTTCCCAAGTGCTCAAAGCTGGACATGATGGTGAACTCAAAGTAAACCAGAGATTTCAGCACTGTTTCTTATGCTGATTAACTTTCTGGAAGCCTAGAAGTTAAGTATACAACTTCCACAAGCAATAAATGGCAGATGGACATATTTTCTAATCAGATCTACAGCCTCTAAAGACAAGAGAGTCCCAAAAGCCAAGCCTTTAAGACATCTGTGAATCCTCAGACTTCCATTTTTATTTCTTTCTGAAGAACCAAACCATGTTGGCTACAGACATAGCACAGACGGACCCAAATGAATGGGAAAGTATCAGTTCACCCAAAGAAAACTGACTGCTGCAAATATTGATTGCTGGGTGAAGAGTGAGGGTGAGTAATTCCTATCAGAAATTGGTTCAATTATTGGAAATGCTGACAAAAGCAAAATGCACAATAAACTATGGTTGTTCCCAGCCAAAGGCTCAAACGGTTTTGCTGTCCTTCAGCCACAGGCCACCAACAAAACAACCCAGAAACTGCTGATGAAATTAATCATTAATTCTCTTAATTAAACAACTGAGAAAAAGCCTTGTAATCAAATATCTACCTTCCTTTTGTCAAGAACAGCTAGCACTTTTGCAACACAGGGTTTGGAGAACAATCTCTCAAGGTCAGTTTTGGATTGAACTGATTCCCATTTGAGGCTCTGAGGTGCTTGGTTCAGTTGCTTCCCTGTGAGCTTCACCCATAAACCATTACTGGGGCTTTACTCTTCCAGCCTCTTTCCCTAAAGTCAGCTGATCTATTTAAGGAAAGAGACACTTCTCTCTTGGAATGATGTTAGTAAAATATGACCAGCAGTCCTGACTGTGGCATGTCTAGAGGTCACTGGCTTTGAAGGACTAGTTAAATACTCTTTATTTGTCTCAGCTAATGCCATTGTGGTGATTCACCCCGTTTCTCTATGCCAGCAAAATGAAGGAGCATTACTAATGTTTTATATCAAGGTGCAGAGTGCATCATTAAAGGCCTTCACACAGGCAACTGACATCACACAAGGGTATTTTTCTTTACTTCTCCTCCTTGGCATTGCCCAGGACTTCATCAGGAGAAAAAGCACACATAGATGTAACACAGGCCTCATGTGGCTCAGCAGCAGTGCCCTGCATCACTCAGGTTTTACTAGCAGCACAGTTTCCAGATGAGATCGGTACTCACATATAAACAGAGCTCAAAATGCTGTCCAGATCAGCAAAAAAGGAAGTTAAATAATTAACTATTTAAAAACAGCAAACTTAATGAGAAACCAGGTAATGCCTAACTCAATGTGATATTAGAAAGCAAAGGAATCTAAGTGAGGCAATTTACATATCTTGGCAGCAATGTGCAGCTCAGTAGGAATGTCTGGAAGGAAATCACATCCACAGTCAGCACAGCAGTGTTAACCAAGATTTGAGCCTCAAAAATCTACAGCTTAAATTGCCATCACTCAGGCTCCAGTTCATAAGTTATTCCCATGTTAACAAATGGGTAAAAAACCAGAAAAAACCCTCTGAAGGTCCAGAGAGCCAGCCAAAGGACTTTGGATGCAAACCCCTTGGGAAGAATGATGTCTGTGACTAAAGCAGTTTATTTCAGACAGTGCAGAAGTTGATCAAAGGCTCTGCTATAGAAGAGATAACCTGTAGACATACCTTGAACCAGCTTTAAACATATAATTGGCAGCAGTCTAAGCCGAAAGCATAGCAGAGTAACTACCCACACACTTACCTCTTCTTTGGGTGGGTTTTGTCACTACTTTGAGCCTGGCTGCTGCTAAAGTTACACCGTTTGGATTAATCTCAGTGCTTCAGCCTCAACAGTGATGGCAGAAGGGACTCTATGTATTCACTAGGTCTGAGATTCCAGCACTACCCAGTAAGAGAGAGGCACACAGCAGACATATGCCAAAAATGAAAGCAGAACCTCTGCAGAGGTTGTCTGGCCACCAGGTACCTGGAAGGAGACACAAATGGGGATGGCTGTAACACACTCCTCAAAGAAAGATACATTCAAAAAGCAGCTGAAGCTAAACAGGAGTGACTAAGAAAATGTCTTAAGTACTCAATGGTGAGGGAAGCATCCAAATTCAGTTTCTTGAGTCTTGTAAGTGCGTAGCAGAAGCTGAAGACAAAAGGAAATAATTAATTTTAAAGTTTGTTTCCACTACTGTCCTTCAGTGCCCTCAGAGCTAAAACTGACTGAAGCTCAGCTGAGTAAACACAAACCAACCCAAAACCCAGTCTGCTTCTTGAAAACATCACTGCTTATTTGCA
Organism: Drymodes brunneopygia; assembly: GCA_013400955.1. NCBI lineage: Eukaryota > Metazoa > Chordata > Aves > Passeriformes > Petroicidae > Drymodes > Drymodes brunneopygia. The sequence continues at coordinate 495,353 of VZTZ01036321.1, forward strand.
ACTAGTTTGAGAGTTTTAAACCTGCTGGAGCCCCAAGGACACGTCTCCATGGATGCAATCCTGCTCCCAGCTGCTAGAGCAACCTGCCTGGTCCTGCTCACCGTATCCCTTGGGGTGGACCCGGCTGTCCGGGCACAGCGCTGGGAGCAAAGGTGTTCCCCAGCAGCGCTCTGCAGGATGGCCCTTGAGCAAACGCGCTTTCAAGGGTAAACGCTGCCGCTGCCCTATCTTTTCTTTCACCTCTTTAATCTTATCAGTCTGCCTAAACCTGGTCTAACAGGCCATCCAAGGGACAGCGATTGCCTCAGGGGTGGACATGCAACCCGAGAGAGCCTGCCAAGTATGCAGATGGTTGTTATCTGCAACAGCATTGCTGTGCAACAGGCTGAGCCGGACTCCCCAGCCTTCTCCTGAGGAAGAGTGGAGCATGTCCCAAGAGCACAGTGTTCCCGTCCTTCAGCCTTTTGAATTCAGCCCCACCAGAGGCTGCCTTTGATCAGATCATCACCAAACCCTCTCCAGATTAAATTCCAGCAAGCGGATCCTCAGCTGTGGTAAATCAGCGCGGCTCCCCCAGGGTGGATGGAGCGATGGCGTAACCCCTGCGCCTGAGGATCCATCCAGCCCTCTTTCATCCAGATGGAGCATTAGTGATAAATGCAGCTAGCTTCAAATGCCTTTGTCTGCCTGCTGGAAGAATGCAGATTGTGAAACGGGAATTTGCAATGCTAACAAAATCCTGAGGAAGGGCCTCAGAGAAAAATAACTGCAAACAAACATGACCAAACCCACTCCTGTTTAGAAGATTCACGGCATCCCAAGGAGATCAGAGCAGGGAGACAGAAAACAAGAGTGTCTGAGCCCTCTTTCCACTCCATGAGGCAGATCTGTGGGCAAAGGACACCTGATATTGCAGAGGGACTTGCTGGCTGCTTTGCAAGACCCTGAAGAATCACCCACCCGTGTTGGAGTTTGTGCACCACAGAGGTTTTGGCCTGCCCTGTTTTCTCCTCTTTGCATTTACTCTGGACACAATCCTCACCTTTCTGCTAAACTCTGGTGTTCCCTTGGCACGCTGCACTGCTCAGTTGTAGCCTTGCATTGGTCAGTGGAAACAATCCCTGTGAAGGATATGTAAGCAGAGACCCTCACTCCATTCACCCACCCACTCAGTTCTCCCCATTTTCTCCCACCTTCTCTCATTTCTGAGAGACTCACCCTCAGCTCAGTTCCTCCATCTGCAAAATCTTTCATCTGGAATTAAAAAGAGTTGCATCAGTGAGTTCTAGACTCACTGTGATTATGGAAAGGTGAGATGTGAAAACTGACTTTCCATCAATTCTGGCCCAAATTCCCTGGAGCCCACCTCTTGCATTTTCTGCCCCAGTGAAAAGGCCATACTCAGAGCTTCAAGGAAGAAAAGGGTTGTCTTTCATTGTCTTTGCACAGGACTGCAGTACTCAGGCTTTCTCTTTAAGGTTTTAGCATCATAGGGAAGTAAAAATTGACAGACCGAGGATGGAAACACAGAAAAGAGCAAGTACCAAAGGAAGTACTACCAGGTGTACCAGAGCAACAGTAACACCAGGTGACCTGAGCAAGGCATGATCTCTGCTGCTTCTTCTGGATCTGCAGAACTCAGCATGGATCTCCCACAACTCTTTCCCCACATCCTCTCTCAGAACAGTCCTCAAGACACCCCTGAGCTCCTCACTACCATGGGACAGGCAATGCCCTCTAGAATTTTTTTCCCCACTAACAAGTTCTAACTTGCATTTGCCAGTGGTGACCAGTGTTGTCAGAGCACAGCCAGGTCCCAAAATACAGAAGCTTTGTATAAATAAAGATTAGTCTAGAGGTGTGAAAACGGCACAACATTTTTATTCCCTCTCACGTGGGTCATTGCAAACACACAGGTGAGGCATTTCGAATGAAGGCAGAGAAAAAGACTGAGTGCAACAGAATAAAAGAAGCAAGAATAAGGACGAATGGTTATTGCATACAATAACCAAAGGAAAAGCAATATTTTTCAGTCTTCCTCCCTCCAGTACCTTTGACAAGGAAGAAACTAAAGTCCAAATCTTCCTCTTTTTTTTTCCCAAACACACATCACAGTCTCTTGGCATAATAAATTTCGCCCTGAAAATTTTGCTGGCACCAGTTAAATTCACAGATCTTTAGATGTTTTCCAGCATCATTCACCAAGAAAAAACTCAAACACTTGTGACGTTAAAAGTGCTGCAAGAGGCTGTTTGATTTGGAGAATTTTCCTTGTTCACTCTCAGGCCTGAGCATATGGTTGGCATTTCAGCATCCTCTTCTAAAGGCTAAACATCCCCAGCTCCCTCAGCTGCTCCTCATAAAATTTATGCTCCAGACCCATCCCAGTTCCATCATCCTTCTCTGGATACTCTTCAGCACCTCAATGTCCTTCTTGTTGTGAGGGGTCCCAAACTGGACACAGGACTCAAGGTGTGGCCTCACCAGTGCCCAGCACAGGGGGACAATCCCTGCCCTGGTCCTGCTGGACACACTCTTGCTGATACAAGCCAGGATGTCACTGGCCTTCCTGGCCACCTGGGAGCAAGCATCCTCAGGAAAAACACCTTTTCCCTCAGGTATACCCTGTGTTTCCACTTGCAGGTAGGTTTCTCTTTGGCTTTCAGCTGGGAGGCTAATTCTGATAAGCCACTTGTTAAACAAATACCTTGTTTTAAATTGTGTTTATTACCAGGTTGACATGTTACACTAATATTTATTTTTCAAATCATTCCATGAAATACCTTACTGATACAATTGAAATGAATATTAACTTAATGGATATTAACTTAATGTTTGGTCTCCTCGGGTCCAATATTCACCTGGTTTCTTAAATTTGTCCAAGCCTGCTTGTGAAAGGAATCTTTTTCAAAGCTGAAGTGAGGTAGAATCAAGTACAGTATATTTCATACAATGTAAGAGACCGAGAGAACTCAAACTCAAAGTTAGCATGAGTCCACTTCCTGCCACCAAACTCCCGAATGTTCTGTTAATTTCTCTCCACACAATATTCCTCCTACAAAACGATCCATAACCAGCTGTTTATCAGACTTCAGACCTTCCAGCAATGCTTACAATTTCCTGAAAAGTCAACATTTATTTTTCAAGTGGCTGAGTCAGGCCTCAAGTAATTTATTGGCTGAAATAAAAACATGAAGTGAGGCATTTTGAAAGCTAATGTATAACTCTGGATGATATCCATAGTGCCATAATGTGTTTTAGACACCAGCAGTGATAACCATGATTGTCATTTTCTGTTGTGTTTATGTTTCATTGCTGTGTTATGTCACACGCTCCCGCGTAGTCGAAATCAGTGCTTTATTTTTGAACCATCTCACAGCACATTGCAAAAAAAAGCATGAAATAAAAGCTGCATACTTCAGCCATCTAGCATGTCTCTCCATCAACCTTATCTTTCTTATCTTTAAGGAAAACTATAATTGGATAATCTTTACTTAATGTAAACTTCTAAAAGCTGGAAGCCATTCCAAGATTACACAGATTAGCCGTGGCTACCTGTGAGAACACGCTTCAACATTTTGACGAATTCAGGGTGGATAAAATCAAGCGTCTCCAGTATTTACAAAATTATTTTGGCAAAGAAGTGACTGAAAATTTTTCACACAGCCTTCAAGAAAAAATGATAACTTTTCTCTAATGTCCTTGTCTTTTTTATTACCCCATAAGCCAGTCATATGGCTGGGAGCAAACAGTGGTTTTAATTTTCTTTGCAGACAGAGTGCTCTCTGGCTCCCGGGTTAACTTTAGCACTGTCAGCTGCAGAAAGGAATATATTTTCAAAGTTCAGATAATTTGATTTTGGTATCCTTTTTACATGTGCAGATATCCCTTGTTACAAGCTGCACAGCTGCCTGCAGAGAAATCAGCCTGACAGTGATTATCCCCTTTCCACTCTGTAGTAAGATACAAACTATTACAAATATTTTTATATTTCTATGGTTTGAGGCATCAACAGCCACAGAGAAAATATGCCCTTTTCAACCAAGTTCCCACTTGTGTTCTCAATTGAAAGAGGAGCTAATATATTCCTGGCAGTATACAACCCTTTTGTCTTACCATGGCAAATGATTAATACTACTCCTAAAATTTGAAGGCGGACACAAATTTGCTGTCACAAACAAGCGGCTTGTATGAGCCACAGTGGATACTGCAGCCACCTCCTTGTTGCTTCCAAAGTGCCCAGTTTTGTGCACTTTTCCACACAGAAAATGAGGATTTCTCTCCAGCACTAGGCTACAGAGATTCCTAGGATCTGCGCTGTTTGCTGCTGTCTCCCAGGAGCCCACCATAAGCAATTAAGAAACAATTTCTGGGTAAACTACATTAAGCCTTTTGGCAATTGTTGCTATTATTCTGATTCATTTAAAGTCTTTTCTCCCCTCATTGCAAGAAGTTCAGTAACTGGTGATTAAGAGAAGTAACTTGATTTTGTCCATTAATAAGAGTTCCCAGTTAGAGCTGTAGTTACACTCCACATAAAGACATCGCTAAATAATTGAAAATATCTAAATAATATTTGCCTTCAGCCTTGGAGAAAACATCTGTCCCACCTAACTAGAAAGCCCACAGATTCCAGACACTGTAGAGACTGAAGCAGAGAGTTCACATAAATATATGGCAAAACCCCTCCTATTGGGTTACAGATGAATAAGTAGATAGCAGTTTTCAATCAGTTTCACTGCAGTTTGTGGGTCTTCAGAGCACTGACTTCTGAATGGGCTACAAAACTTTACAAGAAAAATAAGCCTATTGTCAGTAGGCTTCAATTCAACTCTATGAGGGGCTGAAGCTCTGCTTCATGGCCAAAAATGTGAATGTCTGCAAATGAAAAAGATTGAAAACCACTGACTGAAAACCACTGACTACTCTGGCTGTTTTTTTTTAAGGAAGATTGGAGTTATGCTGTAAAAATGCTTTCAGAAGGATCTATTTATCTTTCACTAGTACCGAAAACATATTTGAGTGGGGTTTGCAATGAAATTGTGATCTTTTGGATTTAATGATGATGCACAAATGGGAAATGGTGCTGTATGAAATGAAGGCCACATATCCTGACTTCCTGCAAGGCTCTAGCTTGGAGAAGTGAAGGCGTAAGGGACCATGGGACTCCTGCCTTGGACCACTTGTGGTGCTTCCAGACAGTGGCCATGGACTCAGTGGAGTCCTGTCTCTCTTTACACCACAGGGAAGCCTTCAAGCCCCTCCAGCATCAGAAAGCAGCACTGGAGGTTTAAAACAACCCCCCTTCATGAGCTGAGCATCCAGGATCCCTGAGTTATCAGCAGAGAGAGATATGCACCATTACAGGAAATGTAAGTTCAAAAAGTCAAGTTTTGGAGGTACATTGTTCTGATCAACCATAGCTCAGATCCATCACATTCCTAATTCAGGTATTTGCAAACTTCCCTTGAAGTTATGTGAGCTCTTCAGCCTACATGGGCAACAAGGTGATGCAGAGAGAAGAGATGCTCAGAGAGGGCGGGGAGTTTCTAGAGCCACACAGTTAATGGCAAATCTGGGGGTAAACCTTGGGTCTTCTCCATAAATAAAAACCTTTGACCTGTTGGTGAATCTTTCACAAGGTGCTCAGGATCAGCAGTACCTGGCACCCAGGGTTTCCAAATGCTTATTAATGATTCATCGGATCCATTGACCTAAAGCAAAATTAGCTGTGAAAAGCATGGCAAATCCATGCAGGCCTTGCAAGGGCTGGTACATTTGTGCCCCAGCAATTTTTTGGTCACGTTTTATATGACTCAGGGCTTCCTTTCAGAACAGACAGAACCAATGTGTTAAAAGTATATGCAAAATAACTGGGGCAAAGTGCAATAGAGGATGGAGCCATCACCATGTTCTGGAAAAATGTATCATGAGCAATTTTTTCATATGAAAGGATAATAAGGAAGATAATTTCTATGACAGAAAAAGCTCCCAGCATTGAGTTCACTTCTCTTCTAAGAAGCCTGCAGGATATTTGTCCAGTTTAGGAAGAAAACGCTCTCATTTATTAAAAACATTCATTTGCCCATCTCCCCCAGCGCCACCAGGACCAGCACCTGGCCCTGCCCATGGCAGCATCCCAGCTCCTCTGGAAAGGCTGTTTGAAAATTGCAAACTGCACTGCAACTCAAGCAATCAATTCCCTCCCTAGGAAAGAGGCTGCTGGAGCATCGCAGTGTTCCTGGAATGTTTGGAAATACTTGTCAAAACACGACTCTTGTTTCACTGTTAGTTCTATTAACATTCAAACATTTCCCTTGTTGATTAAAGGCACTGGCTCCATGAAATGTCTTAAAGTCACTGCCTACCTGCCTCCTATCCAATTTCTTATGTAACTTCTGCTTTCCACACGACAAATGTTTTGCCCTTAATGGTGAATGAAATTATTTATGTCACAATTACTGTGCAGAGGCCTTTTGAGGCTGAGAGAGTCCAAACCTCCCTGACCACTGGTTGCATTCTTCATCGTGTTTGATCTGGACATCCAGCACGCTGCGTGAGGGGAATCACATTTCTGCAAAAGCACAAGATCCCTGAGGTAGTTATCACTTTATTGTGACAGAGTTGGACATGGTCCCACAAGCCAAGCTGCAGACCAGGAATTGGTATTTGGGAAGGCATTTCACCTTCCCGGGCTTTGGAATGACTGAGTGTACCACAAGGATAATAACACTTAACTATCCCCTACAGGATTGTCTCTGTGTGTAGAGACCCTCAATTGCTTTTCCTCTGCAGAGCTGCTGGACTTGCACACCAAATCTGGAATACATATGTCTGTTGCTTCTCATTTCAAAGGCCAATAAAAGCTGTGGAGTCACCTAATTCTGTAATATATCCTGTATATTTAATACGCTGATACACGCCTGATCCACCCACCCTATCTCCACAGAGCAGAGCTTACACTGTGCTCTTTGGAAAAATAAAACTACCATGGGAATTGCAAGAAGACAGCCATACAAATCAGGCTCTAGATGTGGCGGGGCTGGTGTCAGACACAGCACTTTGTCAGCACTGGCTTGAGGGAGCATACAGCCTGGATTAAAGCAGAATTGAGCATGACTGAACTGTCCCCATATTCGAGCTTCTTCCCAAGTAAGTCAATGTTCCACTGAGAAAGAGCTTGCCTAAAAGTCATAGCAATAATGAGTAATATTGACCACAACCCTACTGTCCCTAACAGATGAAAGACTTGAACTTGTATTTATCTTAGGATGTGTCTGCTTGTTCTGAAAGTTGCCATACCACTCACTACTCATCCCTTTCCCTACCTTGGAGTGGGGCAGAACAGAGGTAAAGCCTCTGAATAAAGAAGAGCCACCAGGCAATACAGTGGGGCCAGGACCTGGGGAAGAGCCCGATGTGTGAGAGCTCTAAAAAGTTGCAGAAAAGGGAAGTTTCTGTAACCTCTGCTGTGGGTGAGCAGTCAGGGTGGATGGGCAGCAGCAGTCAGCTGGTGCCCTTTGGTGGTCTCTGGCTACGCCCAGGACAGAGGACTCCAAGGCCAGCCCTTGGACACCCAGATCATCTTGGCAGTGTGTGCTTTCTCCTTACAGGCACCCATCTGCACAGGCCTGGTGAGGAATTAAACAGGCTGTGGCTTAATTTCAAATGCCCCTCAAAGTGAAGTGCTCTGCTACACCCACAGGTGCAACCCTGCTGCACACACATTTCCTGAAATATCCTATGTGGCCACGGCATGAAGAGGTCTGGCAGGCAGAGGTGATCTCTGTCTTGTCCCCTCCAGGTTCCAGAGTGTTGCCTTGGTTTACCCCAAGGACAGGGAACACCCAGCCCATGTGGGCGGTCAGTGACACCTCTGAGAGCCACTTGTGACCCTGGTGCAGTGCCCTGGCTGCACACACAGCTGCTGTTCTGAGTCAGCATTATTTCAAGGTCTGATTTTAAATCCTTGCTTCTCACACCCTCCACAGGTTTGCTCCAGGTTTTTGGGGCTTTTTTTCTCCAGCTGCCTGCTCTGCTCTCTAGGCTGACAAATTATTTTACCTCTGCCAGCATCTCCTCATATGCAGCTCTTGCAGAAGACATCCAACATGCTTCTCCCGTTCACTTGCTCCTTCTTATTTCACTTCAAATAACTGACTCCTTGCAGAGTCCACTATTCCTCGTCTGTTCCGTGCAGTTCAGTGGGAAACAAATCCCACAGGATAAGATTGTGTTGCAACCAGCTCGCAGAGGGTGCAGGCACAGAGAGATCCTTCACAAGGTGCTTGACCACTTGCAGTGTTTATCCTGACAATCATTTGAATCCTTAATCTTAGCAACAATGACTTTTGAGCTTGAATTTCAATAAACCAGCCTGGAATTGCAGTCCTAAGGGCTGGCTAGCTAATAAAAAGCGGTTTAGTCATTCCAATGCACCTTATTGATATAAATGGGTAGTGACACGAGCTCTGGAAAATGTACCCCAGTGCTGGCATCCACTGGTGCTATTTAACCCTTGAATGCTGAGTGGACAGCTTGGGCTTCTACTCATGCACACTGATACTCATCTCTGTACCAATATTTCAATTCAGTTTCATGTGAGCTCGCAGTACTTGGCTGGGCTGAAGTAGCAGCCTGTTACAGCTTTGTGAGGCCACAGCACTCAGTCTGGCTCACACGTCAGCTAACAAGACCCAGTTTTGATAAGAAATATTTGGCAATATTTATTGTGTGTACCCAACCTGATATGATTCAACAGCTCATGTGATCGAGTCTCTGATCAAACTTGCCAGCATAATAAAATTTGAATTAAAGTTTCACCTATTTCATTGCTCTGCTCCAAGTCAGTATTGATTCAGGAATTGCTTTCTGCTGGCTAAGGAAGGAGCTCCTGCAAGTATCAGATGTATGGGGGCACCAGACCCCAGTGTAATTTTTGCAAGATCCTCGTTGAGCCCAGCATTGGTTACTGAGTCTGCTGCCTGCCAGGCTACCTCTGACAGCTCAGATGTGCAGGACAGAGCTTTGCACAGTGCACGAGGGGGATGGCAGGGGAAGGGAAGTGATCACACACTTTCTGACAGCAATGTCACCAAGGGTGACTTATTGGCATAAATAAAGCCCCTCTCCCTTCATGCCTCTCCAGAGCCTCAGTCCCAAGGGCTTTGGGACAAGCATCTGACAGCCTGTCCCATCCCCATCTCCTGGGCAGAGAGGCAGAAGGGACTGTTTAAAGCATTCACACCTGGAGCCAATTTCACTCCAGTTTTTTTGACAGAAGTCTTTATTTAACTTAATTTGAGACTACTGACAGGTTGCACTTTCATAGAGAGAGATTAGCAGCCTCCTTCTAAGGCAGGGCTTTGGAGAGGCACAGAGGGAGGGAGGGGGTTTAGCCATGTCAGTGCCCCCCCGGGGGTGTGCAAGGCTCCCCAAAACCTTCCCAGGACAGCCAGTCTCAGTGGCTGAGCCCCCAGTGGGGTCTGGGCAGATGGAGGTGTGTGACAGTGACAGGCTTGGAGATACTCACTCAGAAAAGGGCAACCAGTCACCATCCCTGAGCTGCTGAAAGGGGGTTGATTTTCATCACAGACAGCTTTGGATATTAAGGGGATAAACATATATAAAGTTCTGGGAAGGGAATTCTTATAAAGGGTAAAAGGAGAACAAACACGTTGGCAGAGAAAGTATCCCTGCATGCAGGGGGGAGCATGCTCCTAGCCTGAGGGGGAAGGAAAACTTTGGGGCTAATATATGGCTTATGGCATAACAGTGCTGAAATAAATGCAACTGTGTTGTGCAGACTTTACTAGTCTGTGTACATGGATTTTTTTTTTTTTTTTTATAGTAAGAAAGTGGCTGAGACACAGTCCAGAGCTGCAGTTTTTGCTGTACAGCACTACATCCCGGCCCCTCTTACAGTGGCCACCACAGTGACAAAGCAGCATCAAAAAAGTCTGTACTTAATGGGGTCTGTGCTCCCCAACCCCACATGAGTGTTCTGCATGGTTAATAAATGGGAAACCTAAAAATATCCCGCTCTAGGGAAAACTGCAAACCTTGAAGTCCTTCATACAGAACTATCTCAATACCCATTTGATTTCCTGTCATAAAGGGCTTCCAAATGTTATAAGCTTTTGGGTTTTTTCCGAAATGAAAACCAGTTCAAAACCACTAAAGGGCTGAGCTGACTTGATCTACAGTGCAGACCTTTACATCTCCCAGCAACCTTAAAACTCCCTGGGTTCCGATCGGCCGTTTCCATCCTGTTACTCCAGGAGCAGCATGAGAGTGTTTGCCTTCACCTGACAGAAAGGAACAATCACTGTGGCACTTTTAAAACTCAGCCACAGTGTGAAAAACCACACGGAATTCTCACAGACGTTTTTATTTTATCTGCGGGCTCAGGAAAGCTCCTGGTTCTCCTTTGCTGCTCTCCCCTTGGAAAATTTGGGCCGTAATTTTAACAATACTAACAGTAGCAATAGAAACAATAATGCTACAACAACAATTTTTACTTGAGAGCAGAATTTGGCCCTGCTTTTGCAATTTTGTCTTCAAAGTAATGACGCCAACAACTCCTTGCGCAGTATTGTAATTATGCTGCTGCTGTTGTTTTAATTTTTAGTGATTTTCTGGCACCTCCAGCACAGCAGTTATGAGAGCAAACATCGTGCAGCTTGACATGCTGCCAAGCCTTCTCTGTGACGGTGAAATAAGCACATTTTATTTATACGTCTGCTTTTCCCCCCATTGTTTTCATTTAAACCGACGGTGTCACTGGCGAGGGTCTCCGCTGACATGTAGGATTTCCTCGCCGCAGCCCCGTCTCAATGCTTCCCCACACAATGCCACAGTATTGAGATGTCAGACTCTCTGTGCCTGATAAAGGTGTCAAGACAGATCCCGGCTGCAGCGACACCAGCGCGAAGCCCCGAGCCTCCGAGCGGCCAGGAGCGATCCCCGCTGTTCGCCCTCGCTGCAAACCAAAGCCCCGCACTGCCCAGCTTTCCCTCTGACTCAAAAAACCTCCCCTTCACTCTTGTGCAGGTTGGGTTTTTCGGGCCCCTTCTGCAGAACATTTTCAGCCCTGATAATATTTGCGTCTATTTTCAGCGAATGAGCTGCTATGTCAAGTGGGATTAAAGCAGAGCTGTGATTTCTCTGTATGAGGCAGCTCAGCTCGCTGCCAGCAGTAACTGATGCATGTCACTTCAGCAACTCGGCCGTGTCGGGGGTCTCCGAGATGACCACAGTACCCCAAACCATCACTGTGATAGTGACTAGATCATTGGAATTCGTAACTGCAAATGTGACTAGACCCATTTGGTCAGACTTTATTAAAGCAGCTAGTCCAGTTGGCAGAGGAGAACACGCAGAGTGGCGTGGACTCCGTGACTATTCCCATCAATGCAGGAGGGAATGGGTGCATGGGCCATTTGCTGCCCAAGTCCCAGGCTGAGCCGAAATGCTGCACGCACAGAGCTGTCCCCAGCCCACGGATCCCCCTTGCCGCTGCCTCTCTCCAGAAAAAGCTCTGTTCCAGGGCCAGGACAAGGGACACGAGGATGAGCGCCGCGGCGCACGGTGCCACTCGGGATCTACCATGGGAGCACCGCGCCAACTTTAATCTCGCGTCTGTGGGAAGCGGGTGCCGCTCCAGCCCGAGGGCTCGGCGGGCGCAGCCCCGCGCGGCCCCGGCCGCCCCCCCCGCTCAGCCGCGGGGCCGGG
>VZTZ01036321.1:507170-559851 GCA_013400955.1 Drymodes brunneopygia
CGCGCACACACGTGTTCTGCGGGGACGGCTTCGGCCCGGCCGGGTTCGGCGCTGCGAGTGCCTGTCCCTGAGCGAGCGGAGTGGGGCGGATGGATGGAGACCGCCGGAGGCGGCTGTGGAGCGGGAGTTCCGAACGCGGGGCCGGGGCGGTTCCACCTCGCCGTGGCTCGGGGTAGTTTCAGAGGCGCCCAGGAGGGATAAAGTGCTTTTTAGAGGATCCCTGTCTGCCAGGAGCCCTCTCCCAGCAAGGCAGTGCATGGGGCACCCCGTGGGTAACAGTTGGGAACGGAAGATGCTTGAGTGCGTGTGTAGCGGCGCATCTTCGGCGCACATCGGAAATGCTCTGACTGCATGTGTTCGGGTGGAAAAAGTAAGGAAATGTCATTTCTATCCGCATCTTGGGAGCAAAAGTGGAGTTCCGACAGCTCCGGGTAGGCACAAAGCTGGGTTGCAGCTGAATAAGCGGTTGTTCTGAGAAGGGAACTGCATTTCGGGGGAGCCGGTGACGATCTCCCCTGGAGTGGCAGCACTGCAGTTGCAAGTGAAAAAAAGTTAACACGTCGGACAAAAGCTGAGTTTTCCTTTTTTCCGTCTTCTTTCCAAGTAATATACGGCGGGTTTGAAACGTCGTGTCTCTCTGATCCGCCTCAGCTGCTACCTGAGTCCCTGTTTATTTTTCAAAGCTCTTTAATGGAAGGGAGCCCCCTCGCAGCCCCCTGTCCTCCGGTTTGCATGTACCCGGCAGAAAGTTTCCATTGTTCAGGATAGGGTTTGAAGCCTGTTTGCCAAAAAAGTGACAGGGGAATAAATGGACTTCGTGGAGGCTGGGGGGTGGGGGGCATTACTTTCATACCCCTTTTGGTTAAAGCTATAAATCACACCGGGGGTTGGGTTTGTTTTCAAGAAAGTCCTAATAAAACAGCAGATTCTTAGTGTAACTCGTTTGGCTCATTTTTCACAGCCAAAAGAATTGATTTATGGGGCAGCATCGCAGGGACTTGGTCAGAGCAGATGAGGTCGGTGTGCGGAAGGCAGCGGGCAGCCTGTGCTGGCCACAGGGGTGCGAGTGACAGAAGCAAAGTGTCCCCAGTCCTCTCTGGCTTAGCCTGAAGCGCGTATTGGCGCTGTCGCTTCAGGCACACTTGATCCCGTGGGGGTGAGGAGCAACCTCGGTGGCTGCCCCAGTGGTCCCTGGGCTTCCACTCCCACCTTCAGCCCATAGCTGGGGTTGATGATGTGTTGAAGTGGTGCTAAATCCTTCCCGTGCTCCAAGATATTTTTGCAAGTTAAAGCTTTGGGACGCTGTTGGAAGTGGCAAGTAGGTAGCAAGTGGCGTACTCAGAGGTCACACGGAGGGAAACATCCCTCCAGTGATGACCGTGGAGTGAGTTGGGTTGGAGATGACCGTGGGTTGGGATTTCCAGGGGCTCCCGTGGAAATCATCGGGACAGGCTCTCTTACCTCTCGGTCAGCTTTCTCCAAAGCAGAGGTGCCACTGTCAACCCCCGCTGTGCTCCCTGGGATTCCTCCCTGAACCAGGAGGGTTCCCGTCAACCCCAACACCTAGCAATGTCTCCGAGAGTTGCCCCATCACTGTGAGCTGTTAAAAGCTCCTGTGGATGGGGACTGTGAGGGGAGGGAGAGCTTTTCAGTGCCAGTGGCTGTCTCACCGTCTCCCACGTGTGTGGGGAAGCCTGAAGCCGGTGCTGCTTCCCCAGCTCTGTGCCAAAGCCAGCGGCTCTGCCACCGTGAGGGCACCAGCTGCCTGTCCGACCTGGGGGGGAAAGGTTGTGCAAAAGAAACTGTAAAGAATATAAACCTTCAGAGCCAAGTAAAAACACATTTTACTTTTTCAGTCTTTTTGAATTGAATGGTAAAAAGCAAATTCTTTCTCCTAGTCAAATGGGCCATGGGGTATTGGCTCATTACTGAGGGTTGTTGTTCGCTGGGCTTTGCATTTACAGTCTAAGGCCTTATTTTCCATAAAGGGGCTTGGAAGGATTTTTCCCCAGTGATCTAATTCTCCACACGGGGCTGTGAAGGCTGTAACAGCTACTGCTTTGTGCCTATACTCAGCTACATAAAACACACATTGAAGGGAGGCATTCTCGAGGTATGTGTATGTTTGCTAATATGAATACTGGCTATTAGCGGAGGTGGAGGGGGTGCAGGTTTTAACATCTCCGCAGGGAGGTGTTCGGCTGTTGGCAGGAAGGAGGCAGATGGCGGGGCTGTTGCTGAATAGAAGCTAAACTAAAAACACCAGGGGCCTCATCTGGGCTGAGTTTCTCTTCTCTCCCGTTCTCGGGGCTGCTGCAGGAAGAACAATGTCAAATTTCCCCCTCCCTTTTTTTTTTTNGAAAGTAGAGAGGCGAGGCAGGATTGAATGTGTATGTCATTCAGGGGCTATGACAGAGATGATTAGGGAGGTCAGTGAACTCCTTTGCAGCCTTGAGCATGCGGTCACTCTATTCAGCAGCTACAGAATAGACATCAATATAAAAAAGCCCGTCCAATTTGCATTAGTATTCAGATAAAGATATTACTTCGTACGATTTGTGAATGTCAAGTAACTCTGGCTGCTTTCTTAGAGAGCAGCCCAACTGAAACAGCAGCATTTAACTTTTAAGACCTTCTGATAACCATCCTGTCTCCTGTAACTGGCCTGTGTGTGTGTCTGCACACGGTATATGTGAAAAAGATAGTTTCTGGGCTCTTTAGGATTTGTGTTGCACTAGTTGAGCTTCTGAGGCTGTCTGAGTGCATTGAAAGAGTTGTATAGAGAGCTGCTAATGTTTGATCAGGTTTGTGCGGGAAGGGGAGGGGAGAGCTCTCCCAATCTGTCAGGAGCAAGAACTGGAGTTTCCTTGTGCAAGGAGTGGAATTGTCACCCAGAGTTAATATTGCACAGGCAGTTTCTTAGCCAGAACAGAACAAGGACCGTTTTGGGATTTTGCTGAAGTTTAATGGGAGGGCATGTGCCAATTCCTGTGATGTTTTTGTGTGGAAAGAAATGGTGATGTGCTGGCTGAGGTGTTTTCCGTGCAGCTGATGGCAGCTGGGCTCTTGCAGCCTTCCAGCATGAACTCAGCGAGGGCTCCAAGGTGTAGGGTACACCGATCTGTGTCACTTGGCTTTGTATATCTGAGCGTTTCAAAGTTCATCCTGAAATTATAGGGGTATTGAAATGAGTGCCAAATGGCACTGGCTGTTCCTGGAGATGGCCTTGGGGTTTTAATGGGTTCAAACCCTCTGCGAAGAGTCTGTCATATATTGATGGTTCTTCTTACTTTGTGCCCTACACCAGAAATGTTTTAGATGCAGTGGGCAGCTGTGAGTGATAGTTTTGAGATTAAAAGTTGATCCATTTGTTCTTATGAGCAGGAGCAGCTAAAGAGCTAATTAAGTCTTTAATGTTGAGACTAGCATATTTTACTATATGCAATAAAATAAGAGGACACAAGTAAATGATGATGAAACATCACTTCTTTAAAAAAAAAAATCTATTTCTTACCTAGCAAACAGTGAACTAGAAAGTCTGTCCCAGTGCAGAGATGGACTCAATGTATTCAGCAGTAGCTGTATAACATGATGTCTTCTACACATACTGACAAGGGTCATTCCAATTAAATCTGAGGATTTTTCCTTTAATTAAGACTTTATTAGCAACCGCTGAGTAGGAAATGTGATGAAAGTAAATCTGAAAATTGTGTAGCAAAGTGTTGATCTGCTAATTAAATCATGCAATTAAAGTAAGCCACTCTGACTGGCATGTTAACTTTTACAACTCACTCCAAAAAAATCCTCAGTGCTGTTTGGAAAAGTGTACCTGTCCTGAAGCCTGACTGAAAACGGGTTCTGAAATTAGATGAACACCAAAGAACTCTTGATTCTGGCATTCCCACTGTATCCAGACCATTTCCATCCAGTGGGACCCAGTCTGCTGGTTGCACAAACCTGAAATTTTTCATAAAGCTGGAGGAGGTTCCCCACCCCCCTTCTATAAGGCTGAGAAACAAAATTTTTCCTTTTAAAAAATGGTGAATAGCAGTGAACTTTGACATCCTCCTAAATGCTTAGAAAGCTGTCCTTTCTGAATACTTACTGTGTACATCTGCTATTCACTTAGGAATCCAAGGATAGAGAATTAGCCTGGTTTTTGAGCAGTTAATAAAATTTTCAGTTCATAAAAGCGTTGGATCAAGGTGTTTCTGACAGAGCTCTCTTGTTGGCATGCAGAGCTGTGACTGTAGGCATTTGCTGCACCTTAATTTTAGCTAAGGTTAGGGCATGGCCTGCTGGTGGCTTTTTCTGGCTGGTCATTGAAGTGTGTAGGGTTCAGTGCAGGAGCCTGAGCATGAGCCATCAGGCTTCATGGAGAAGTGGTTGTGTTGTCATCATGGTTTAGGGTTTGGCAATTTTTGATATATAGAAGGTAGACTCATCAGGAATTTAACAAATTCCGATGTTTCTACTGAAAATAGAGTTGAAATTCCCTCTCTGTTTTTTCCCAGCTCAGCTGAACCTGATACACAGGTAAATTATGAATCTGGTTGTTTTTCTTCTATTTCCCTGTTTGAATAGATTTCTGTCTTGTCCCTCATGGGCTACATGCTCGTAACCTTTCATATGTCCTGGGAGTTTGTCTGACTCTTCATATCCGTTTCTTTCTTTTTCCCTGACCCTTAAAAAAAACCCCAACCTTGAAATTGCCTGCTGACTTCCAAATCATTCAATAGAGCGGTTTGACGTAGCTGTTTCAGTGTTTGCCATTTCATCTCTTTTAATAGCAGTTAGTGATAAACTTGATTCAACATGTACCAGACTATATGCCAGAGAGGATGGTGGCTGGTAAAAGTTTGCCTTACATCGGGGTTTTTTTCAGCAAATGGGACTCTGGCTCAGCACAGCCATCCTGATATGTGGCAGCAGGCAGCCCAGACTGTGGGAGGAGTAAATTTGAGAGCACCTCTGTGCAAATGCTGGGTTAGAACCATGTCTGAAGATGCATGCAAAGCCAAAAGCACCTTAAAATGCCTTGTTACACCCTGATTTTTTTTTTCCTTGGCCTCCTACATACCTTATCAGTTTAGCAGTTTCCCTTCTTTTGATTGTTTATCTGGTGATCTTGTAAAATACTTTTTCTCTGAAATAAAGCTGACTCCCCCAGAGTCCCCTTTCTCATACGCTCAGAGCTCAGGTTGCCAAGTGCCATAGATGTGATTTAAAGCTCTGTATGTGTGAAGAAGGGCTTTTACTCCTGCAGTGAATGCTGTATTCCTGGTGTGCTTACCCCTGAAGTACCTGCCCCTTGGCTTGAATGACCAGGAAGTTTCTGTAGTATCAAAAGCAAACAAGAACTGTGAGATATGGGCTGAGTAAAACCTTCAGTAAACTTAGTAGTTAAAATGTGAAAGGTAATCAGATGTAAACCTGCCCTATTATTCTGATAGGCTATCAGGGCTTTTGCGTTCAGGTGGATAGGAACTAGCCAGGAGGTAGTTAAATCAAGTGTATTTTTTTTGTGCAGTGACACTTGGGTTACTCAGTGTAGCAAAACTATTTTTGAATGACAGCAGCACAGTCGAGTAAGAAAACATTTCTTCATGCTTTGGTTTCAGATGTATTAATCTAAAAAAAGGGTGGTATTTTTTGCAGAGGTAGGTCTGGTGTGCTTCTCTGGATTTGCCTTCTCAAATCCAGAGAGCAAGGCAAGATAATGAGTTGGTTAAATAAAAAGGTTATATTAAAACTTGGAAGTAGATCTCTTTATCACGCAGAACTGTATGCAAAACAATTGCCGTGTGCTTACATGTTTAGCATCTGTGAGATTTTGGGGCTCTGCCATTTCTGCAGGTTGTGAGGGGTTAAAAGAATTAATGACTCAAGTGAGAAGGGTTCCAAGTTTTCGGGTGAGGAAAGGACGCAGCCCAGGATGGCTCTCTGGGAGCAGGCACTGCTCCACAGGCTGCCGTGTGTGCCAGAGGCTCTTCCCTGGGAATAGCACAGCCCCAGGACCCCAGCACTGCTGTTTGCACCAGCACAACCAGGGCTTGTACTCTGAGCTTCTGAACCACCTGCAAATGTCACACTAACACATGGCAGCACGTTGGCTTGAGTTTTTTTTCCCCTCATTTCCTTTTCACCCAAGGAGCCAAGCTATCAGTAAGTTCCTTAACTTGAGTATGAGGCTTTTAGTGACAGGCGATGATAGTGCACCATGGCATGCCAGAAACCTCCAGCGGTGGCTTCCCAACTGCTGCTGTTTCATAACTGATGAAAGTGTTTGTGAGTTTATCTTCTTTTAAAATTTTTGCCCTGGAAAGTGTTCTGTAGTTGTGCCTTGATTGCACTGAACTACCTTGTGCTGTTCACAAGGAATCTCACTAAATTATTTCAGCTGATGTGGTTAAATCAGTAAAGCTTTGGAGACCAATGCTGGGTTATAAGGATTGGACTAGTATCCAGAAGTAATGGATTTTAAGCATTTTGGAGTTGACCTGGCTCGAGTTGGGTGTAGGGCAGACAGCAGAATAGCTGGGTATGCTTAGGGGCCAAACGTTGTGGTGGTGATGTGGTGCGTGGGTGGGTTCTCGCTGGTGCCAAGAAGGAGGAGTGGTGTAAAGTAACAGGCAAGGAGGGGAGGACTTCACTGTCAGAGAGCTCAAGGGAGGGTGCTGAGGACAGAGCATCTCTGGTGCTCCTCTCACAAGAGGCTGGTGGCACCTGGCTTTCTGAAAATGGGGTGCAGGCATGGTCCTTGTAGCAGGGGGTGGCTCTGCAGAGGGAATTTACTGGGGGTTTCATTGTGGTGTGTGGCAGAGGAGGTCATGTGAAGCCCTGGAGGTGTTTCTGTTCCACGGGGTAGCACAGGGTGACTGGCATCACCCCGAGCTGACAGCTCATCCCCTCTTGCTCACTCCCCCGGGGAAGGTAAAATACACATCTGTGAAGGCTTTTCTTTGGAGTAAAAAGGAGCTACGGGAGATGTCTCTGGATCCAAATGATGAGGCCAGCCTTTCTCAACCTTCCGCTTTCCCTGTCAGAAAACTGAAAAGATCCCAAGAGTTGGATTTTTAATTTTATTTTGATGCTTGACAGAGCTTGTAAAGATCCTTCATAGCAAATTTGGCTCCCAGTTCGGAGGGTCATTGCTTTCTTTAGGGGTTTTGCCATTCTCTGCTGCTTCTAGTCCTGTAAAAATAATAATGAGGTCCTGATCTTGCGCCTATTGAATCCTAGGCAAAAAAAGCCCCCATTGATTTCCAAGAGAGCAGGCTGAAGCCCTTCACAGATCGTGGTGGGAGCAGCTATTTAGCATAAGCGGGGATTGTTTGGGAAGTTTTCTAATGACCCAAACATTTTAACAAGCAGAGGAAACTCTGGCGAGTAAAAGGGCTCCCAGCTTGGGGGTGGAGATGCCTGGAACTGGCTTTCAGTGACCTCCCATTCCTCTCTAACCAGCTGTAACACAGCCCTCACTTCCCATCTCGCTTTTTGTAACTCCAGCTTTGATGGGAGCCCGCGGCAGCATCACAGCCCAAACGCGAGCAGCAGAGGCGGCAGCGGCGGCAGCCACCTCCTGGCTCCCCCGTGCCTCTGTTGTGAGCCCTGTGAGGCGCTGAGCTGCCGTGCTGGCCACTGTCCCCTGGTGCCCCATCCTGGCTGCCATTGTATCGGTGTCGCCGGCAGCAGCCCCAGCGCCGCGGGCTGCGAGCGGCACAATGCAGCGCCGGGAGAGTGTTAATGATCCCCCGCGGGGCTCTGCGCTGAGCCCAGCCCTGGGACCCTGCACCGAGCCCTGGGACCCTGCACCGAGCCCTGGGACCCTGCACCGGGCAGGCACTTTCCTAGCACTTCCTGGGCAAACAGCGAAAAGTTTTCCCATAGGATTTTTTTTTTTAAATAACCCTCCTCTCATGTGTGAGACTCAAGTACAAGCAATTCCCTCCCAGCAAAATACTTGAGCAGCTTGTGTGGAGACTGTAGGGCCTGAACGAACTGGTGGTTTCATTTTTGTTTAAAATTTTTTTAACTTCTCTCTATAGATTCCCCCAGGAAAGCATTTTGTTTCTAGCCAGTAGCAGGATCTGTGTAAGATGAGCCAAGATGTGCCTTGGGAGATGGGAGTATCACAGCTAAAAATGAAGAGGGGAAACCAATTGCAGTGAGAAGGTTAAGGAGTTCTGAATGTGCCCTGACAATCAGCGTGTTCAAGTGAAGATAAATCCTCCATGAGCCTATCTTTAATTAAAAGAATGATTGGAATTAAGCATAGTACCGTCTCTCCTGATCAGTATCATGAGTATCTGTACGAATAAAGCATTTCTGAGGAGGGAGAAAAACACCAGATTTTAATCTTCCTTTGGTAGCCGATATGTCTGCCTTTTGCAAGGGCATATTTCTCCCTGTCTTGGAGTACCCAGGCTTGTTGACAGTAAACAACTGTCACTTGGCAGTTTATGAAAGAAGAATGTTTGAGAAAACATGTCCAGTTTAAATAGTTATGTTAATAGGCTGGGGATTCATGCAGAAGTGAGGGGATCTGGTAAATGGAGGTACATAAATTAGCTGGTATTTAGAGCCATAGCGTCATGGAATGGTTTGGGTTGGACGGGATCTTAAATATCACCTTGTTCCAACCTCCAGTGTTCACTGTGTAAGAAAAGAGCTGAATGCCATTGGGGAAAAAAACTAAAAATACTTTTCATTTTTACGGTCAGTGTGTTATGCATGAATTCACAGCTTTCTGTGAAAGCATAATTTTTTTTTCCAAAGAAAATTAAGAAAGAGGCTTTCTTCCAGCATGTGGTGGGTTGGGCCCTGGGAGGCCCCTGGGTGGGACGAGCTGCAGGGCTGGGAACCCAGTGCTCCCACTGAGTGGCCTGGATGCTGCTCCAAGCTCCACAGGCAGCATTTGGACCTTGCAGCTGCCCTGCCATGTCCTCAGCCTTTGCCTTGCAGGCGTGATAGCAAGAGGAGGCTGCAGGAAAACTTTGCCTCCTGATTTGTGAATTGATTAATTACGGAAAGGAAGGGGTGGGAGGAAAGTAAGAAACAGCAGATGGTGTCCTCTCTGCATCCCTGCCCAAAGTTGCTACAAATCCATCACCCACCTTCTTTCGAGTTAAACACTGGTGGATGTAGTGAGTGATGAGTGAGTGCAAAGCGTTTGTTCAGCTCAGCCCAAAGTCATCAATGTCAGAAAGTAATGGGCCTGGTGGGGGCCTGGTGTCAGGCACTTGTAATCCATAATTAAGCATAAAAAATATGTTTCAGGCTTCCCAGACTCCTGGTTCACCAAGCTTGGGAAGAAGGGTGTGTAAGTGGCTACTGGGGGATACTGGCATTAGCTTTGAAGATACTGGGTAAAACCACTGTCCTGCACCCCAGCTGCCATCCTGGGATATCATAAAAACACAGTAAATACTGTGGAGTTTAAATATAGGGTACTGTGTTACAGATTCCCCAGGCTGAAAGGAAAAGTATCTCAGAGAGGGGCATCTTGACAGTAGCACCTTGTTCCAGTTAGGGCAGAGAGATGGAGGAGCAAATGAGAGCCCCCAGAGTTTTGACAAAAGGGTCACACTCTATTTTCTTTTGCCCAGTGGTTCAGTTAGTATTGCCTTTATTTGAACTAGGAGGCAAAGGAAACCCAAATTCAAAGCCTCCTACCACAGAAATGCTTTGCAATCTGCCCAGTCAAAAAGGAAAATAACTCCTGTAAAGTGTTGATGGAGTTGTGCTGGGACTCCAACCTGTGAAATATTTAGTGAAGGAATGGGATTTCTGCCTCATTTTTAAGTGCAGGCATGCTGGCATCTTGGATTTGAGGAGGCAGTGGGCTTCTGCATCACAAAAATCTTCATGAAGGGGAGGGAAGCACAGAGGTGGCAGAGGGGACAGCAGGGGTTCTCCTTTACCCTGTCCCCCTCAGTGCAGGGACAAAAAGGGCAGGTTTGTACCCACCACCAGAGTCTCCATGGTTGGTCTTTGCCTGATCTTGGGTCTGGTGTCCCCATGCAATGCAAATCCCTCCTGTGAGGAGTCACCTTCGTGCTCTGAACAGGATCGTCTTGTGGGTGGAATGTGTTAGTTCTGGCAAAAAAGGGACTGAAACCTCCTCAGGTGCTTTCAAACTACATGTAAATGTTTGAAGTAGGGGTTTTCTCCCCCTCTGTCCCCTCCTCCCAGTGCATAGCAAATAAAGTGCAGACCAGAGGTGCAGTCTTTGCAGGAATAACTTCACCCAGTGCTTGAGCCCAGCTGTTCTGGGTATGAGAAGGAGCAGTTGAAGGGGTGACATAGGATGTCTCAGGGCAGGCAGGAAGAAATTAGGCTGGATTAGCCACCCACCCCTGGAAAGGGACTGGAGGGGGCAGAATGCTGTGTGCAGCTCTCTACTACATTTATGGGTTTTACACCAAGGGAGCTTGTCCAGCTTCATGTCTTCATCAGTGGTGCAAGCTGGTGGTTCATGCCACCCAAGGGAGCATGGAGGGAGCTTAGCTTTGGTGCTGGCCTTTCAGACAAATCCAGCCCTTTGGTGGCTGCTGGGCTCAGCTTTTATCATCTCTGTCTTCTACCTGGCAGAGAGAAGTGTCTTGTCTTTCTCCCTTCTTGGTTTTCTTTCTCCCTTGGCTTGTCTGCTGCACTGACCATCCTTGCCATCACAGCAACATCCATCTAATTCTTAGATGCTCATTTGCACAGACAAGAGTTTATAAGTGTTTCTGAAACAAGGAAAGGAAAGGAAAAGCTAGGAAAATCAGACTCAGAAGGATGGGGAAGATAGCCCAAAGTGCCTGTGGAAGATCCCTGGTTCATGCAGCCATGTCCTCTTGTAGAAAGGTGGAAATAGCCCTCTGCAGAGGGTCTGCATTTCCTTACAGCAGCACTAAAATATCTTTGCACAGAGGTATCTACACTACTTCTGGCATTTCTGGACCCTAACGTGGTGCAGGTTGTAGAAGATGATTATTTGGGGGCACTAAAACTGCTTGAAGGCAGCGGGAACCGAGACACGCATGACTTCCCTGAGCTCTCTCTTAATTTGTAAAGTGGAGTCCGAACCCCTCTGTAACAGATACGGTTACAGGAGACCATTAAAAGGTCCCCCCTGGTGAACCTGATGCCCTGGTGCTGCTGCTGGGAGTGATAAACCCCTGCATTCAGGTTGGATGGTGAGCCATGCCCCATGTGTATGGGCGTATGCATGGAAGCCGGTAAGTCCTGCTAATTTAGGGATTGTTTTCCAAGTCTGTTTTCTATAACCCCGCAGACTCAATGCAAATAAAGAACTGACTAAGTTTCCTGTGAGAAGCGCGGAACAAACGCTAAGCGTGGGATTTGAATGCAGAAAGGTGAAAACACAAATGTATACAGAAACAGCAAGTCAAACAAGCTGAAAAAATATTGTTAAGGTTGATTTAACAGAGCAGTGAACTCAAAGCTGTCTAATCCCTTTAGCAGCCTTCTTTTAAGAGGAGAAATAAAAGAATTTTTGACATTACTTTTCTTTGCCATCTCTCATAACTCTTTCTAATAATGCTGAAGGATAAGACCTGAGTTTAGCACAAGGACAAAGTGTGCTTTAGTTAGAGGTGTTTTCTAAATAACAAAATCTTCGTTTGTCATTCGTGACATTAAAGTGGATCAGACTTCCTGAAAGGAGATTACTGTTAAATTTCTCCTGCTGTGGTACCTGGCACCTAAATCTCGCTTTAGACTCTGAAATAACAAGCTTGGTTTTGAGAGATGCTGAGCCAGGTCAGGCTCTGCATTTAAATCGCTTAAGCACTCTCAAAATCTGGCTATTCATTTTGATGCATAGATATGGATTTCTGGCCTTAATCACCGACCTTTGCATTTCAAATGTTTGACCTTTGTTTTCTTTACTAAGTATGCAGGCAGAGCATCCCCCAAATTATTATTTTTCCCTTTTACACAGCTGAAAACAGCCAGCAGAGAAGACTTGAAGTTCTGCACCTTATCACTGAGAAATAGGGATCTTTGTAAAATAGCGTTTTATGTTATTCAGGGGAAACTTGCAAAAAGAGGAATATTTCTTATTTTCATACATGTGAACATGATCCTTCATAATATCTAAAACCCACAATCAGTTGGAAAAAAACCACCCAAACTACCCTAAACCTTTGCCCTCTCTTAATCCCTGTACAAGAGGGTTTTTTTTTAGGATGTGCTTTTCTCCCCCCTGAAATAAAGGCAATTGATAGGCTCATAAACAAATACCAAACATTAAGTCCTAATCTCCATATAGAGGAGCCTGACCCTTTTTATGGAGAGAGAGAGAGAGGGTAGAGGGAGGAAACGGGGCCAGGAGTTTGAGGTTTAATGCTTATTAAAGTTTTAGTGGGTGGGAAAATGCAATCAATAAATTTTGTTTAATGCCTCAAAACTGGTGTTAGTTTTCACTAGCTACACCGGAGAGTAGTTTTCATTTTGAAACTAGGACACTCGTAGTTGGAATGACAATTAATGTGGAGTGAATATGGTCCCAGTTGGAAGCCGATTTTTTGAATAGCATGAGAACTCCCCCCACCTCCCTGCCTTGGCTCCAAAGTGGGGTAGCTTCCGTTTTTAATTAGCAAACCCGGCAAAATTTAGCTCATTGTGTCTTTCTGCTCCTTTGGCCCAGTGGATGGCTTGGATTTCTCCATCTTGCTGTCTTGAGGCTGTTCTTTTTATTTTTTTTCTTCAGTTTTGCTTTGGGAAGGAAAGGGGGGCTTCAGGATACTTAGGATTAAAGTCATTGTTTGGGGGTATTTGCAGCCAGCTGCCTGCATTAAATGAAGATTAGAGGAGTGCACATTAGAAGTGCAGGGGAAATGCAGAGGACCTGGGATTTGGGAGCTGCATAGCTGTGAACCGAAGGGGAAAGGTTGGGGCTCTACGGCAAATTTTTTCTGGTGCCATGTGATCTCAAAGCCCACTTCAGAGAGCATCACAAGTAGCTTCCAGAGCAAAGCTGGCTTGGGAATTGGAAAGGGAACAGCAGCATTTGCATCCCTTAAAAAGTTTCTCTGAGGTAAACCTAAACTTTTGAGCCTGGTGAACTTATGTATTTCTTAAAAATTCATCTGCAAGAGCACTTGAAAAGTGGTGAAGTTTTGATAGAACTGACAAAGTAGCTGAAAGCCCACCCTGGAGGTCAAAACTCCAGCAGTAATGAATTTTTGAAGGATTTTTAGGAAGGAAATGAAGGTATAGAGAAAGAATAACTCAGAAGGAAAAAACAACTCAGAAGAATCATTCAGCAACATGTGCTTATTCTTTTAAGGAATTAAAAGGAAGTTGAAAATATTTCCAGAGATACAGCTGCTCTCCTTTCCCTATGCTTTCTGGAGCAGTCATGTCTGTAGGCTGAGTCCTTGTAGCAAACTTTGCTAATTACTTGGGATGTGTCACCTACAAAACCCCTCCAGGTACCCAGGTCCAGTGAAATAGGAGGGATGCTGTGGTGCACTGATGCTGAAGAGCACAGGCTTGCTCAGGGCCTCCACAGTTCAGCAGGACCAAGTTCTGCTCCAGTGGAGTCTGGGGCAAGCTTTGCCCAATCTGTTGGGATGCTGGGAGGCCTCATTCTGTGCCTCAGTTTACATAGCTGCTGCCACTGGCTTTGAAAGGGCTTGTGGTAGTTGCTTGCTTGCTGCAGCGATGAGGGTTTTCTGGACTTCCTCAGGCATGTAGAGCAGGAATGTAAAACATCAGCCGCTTTGTGGTGGGATCTGTCTGTCAACATCAAGCTGGGATGCCCCTGCTGTGCTGAGCAAAAGCTGAGGCCAAGTTGGCCACTGCTCTTCAGAGGCAGACACCAAAAGGATGTGACAGCACAGTCCCTTGTGCTCCACCAAGGATCAGCCCAGTGAGTGCCCCATCACTGCCCTGAGCAGTGCCCAGAGATCTGGGCTGGCCACATTTGGCCACCACAGCTGGTTGAAGTGGTCTGTGTGACCTGTGGACAAACAGCTGCAGAGGTGTGCTCATCATGCCAGGCTGGGACTGATGTCACCCCCACGGTGAGTGTGGGCTGCTGACAGCTGGTGCAGCTCATTGCTGCCCTCCTTGAGGAAAGCACAAAAACTTTGGCACCTGGGAGGGCAGGAGCCCTCATATCCTGGGGACCTCAGTCTGCCCCTGCTGCCTCCCATCCACTGCTCCCTGTCTTTGGGGACCACTGATGAAGTAGAGATATTTCATATCAGTTCTTTTATTTCTGTAAAAAAAAAAAGTTCAATGCAGAACTCTGAGCTAACTGGACACATATGAGTGGTCATTGCTTCCCTGTTTTGAGTGGGTACCAAGTGATTGTACAATCTGGCCATATTTTAAGGAAAACTCCCCATCACTGCTTGTTCCTTATTTAAGCCAGCAAGCCCTTGGTCCTGGTTCTGGGCTCCTAGCAGCAACCAAGGCTTTGTGCCTCTTGGAGGGGTTTGCATTCCCATCTTTTTAGGTGTAGCCGGGAGACCCCTTTGATTTGTTCTCTGGTGGCTTTTTTTGTCCTCCTCAGGACTTCCAAGTGTCAGAGGAAAATCCTCCTGGCCAAAGTGTTTTTGTAACTGTTTTAGCTTTGTGATAATTTGTTTCTTTAAACTCTCGGTGCCTGAATTGGGTGATCTTAAAAAACAGTCCATTAAAAGGAGGATACTGTAGAGTCCTGATGAATCCTGTTTTCTACTTGGCCGATGGAACAGAAAGCTAATTGCCAGTAGTAAATCCATTCAAAGGAGGGCTGGAGGGAGGGAGAAAAGCTAATATTCCTCCTTGAATGCCATTTAATCTCTGAAACCTTTCATGCAGATGTAAATTAGGATTTGCACAACAGAGTCAACAGTTGCTCTGCAGATAAGGCAGATTTGCAACATCTGCTTTTTCCATTTTGGAAGCTCTTCCAAAGTCGCTGTCGGGGATAGCCAAGCTAAACAGTAGAGATTTTTTTTATTCCTTTCCATAATCTCTTGTTTATAAAGACAGCTGCATATGACAGAACTAAACCTGGTTATTGTTCTGCTAATTCTCTAGAAAAAAGGTTTGCTTTTCTCCTAAAACAGATCTAAGAAAACCCCCACGGGGTGGTAACACGATGCAGTTACTTGTTAATGTTTTCGGAAGGAATGTCTGGTAACAATTGCATAGGCCACTGCAGTGCAAATACTGTATAAACAGTCTTCTTTGCACTGTTTTTATTATTATTATTATTATCATTATTATTATTATTACTAAAGGTGTTGTAAGCTTTTCCATGAGAACTGCCTCCTCCCAAGCAAACACTTGCAATATAGGAAAGACAAAGTGGTACCTTTGAGTGAGCTGGTCTAGGGGAAGGTGTCCTTACCCATGGCAGGGGTGTTGGAATGAGATAATACTTAAGGTCCCATCCAACCATTCTGTGATTCTGTGAAATAATGGAGGAAAACCCTCTTCAGATATGACTATCCAAAGGCATATTTTTATATCACAGTTCAGACTTGTACAGATATTTTATTTTTGAAATATTTTATTTCTGGGTGTGAACCCCACTGAGCAGGGGAGATAACTCCGCAAAACACCTCTTTGGGAGGTGGATACCGCTTCAGCAAAGCATCCTGTGCTGCTATGATTGCCAGAGTTAAGCCCCTTCTTCCCAGGGTGCAGCCTGACACTGGGAAATGTGGTGCAAGAGGGGTCTTGACCTCAGAGGGGGAGAGGAGGGGGGAAGAGAGAAAACAGAATGTTTTATGTAATACTTTTTGTTTTATAAATAAAATATAATTGAAAATATATTAATGAAGTACTTTATATAATATCATGCATGTATTTGATGTATTTGCTGTGCCAGGCTGGTGAGGTGCCTTTAGGGGTGGCAGGGCCATAGCCTGACAGGGATGTTCCACCTCTGGCACCATCACAGCTGTGCAGAAAGGAGGGGAAGCTGTGCCCTGCATAAAGCACTGCCAAAAAAAATAATATATATAAAAAATACCCCATCAGCTCCCTGCAGAGCAGTGAGGGCGTGCACAGACTGCACTGCTCCCTCAGTCTTACCTGCCCTGGGAAGGAAGATTCCTGGGGAAACAGGTGATCCCACTGCAGTGCTGCAGGGCCCAGGGCTGGTTTGGAGGTTTTCAATATTCCCTCAGGGTCTGTCTGCCTCGCTGTGAGGAAACAAGATGGAATGGGAATGTGGGTTCTATGCATGGCGTGGTTCTTGCAGGGAGGTGACACTGGGGCCACTTCTCACTTTTCCTGGCTACTTTTTAGATTTAGATGAGTCTTAAATGAATGATTTTTGGCAAGAAAAGTGTTTTATTTCCCTTCTGGGGGGTTTGCTCTTCCCAGTGCAGAAGTCCCAAGGTGAGGTGGGACGTGACTCCATTCCAGGAGCAGCCACACAGGTATTGTGAAAAACACCTGAATATTATTCACTGGGTGAATAATACTCTGTTAACACAGGTAGGACACTTATTCAGAATAAACCAGGGCTAAATATACAGCAAACAGTGCTGGGCTGAGCCTGGAGATAGTGTGTATGCTCTTTGCCACCATGGCTGTGTTCATTCCACTTATGATGGAGATTTCCATACACCTCCAGCAGTTATCCACCAGCTCTGGCTGGGACCATGATCCCCCTGGGAATGGGATAACAAACTCAACAGGAGAAAGCTCTGGCATGGCTGCTGCTCTGTGATCCTGTAATGTATCCTGTCACGGTGGATTTGGTGCAATAAAATACATAGAACAAGAAACAATTTCAAATGAACCTGAAGGGAGAAATGCGTGGAGCGCTGCTGCCTCTGTGCTTGTTAACATGCCAAAGGCAGCTTGTCCAGCTTGAAAAGGGAAAAAATGATCCTCTTAGAACGGAGCCTTAGTCCATTCCAGCACCAGGCTGTGAAGCAATCCTGGAAAGCCTCTTGGGGATTGCCAGGGTTCAGGGTGGGGTGAGGAATCTCTCGCTGGTGGTGCTGAAAGTCGTGTGTCTCAAGTGCTCCGTGGGCGGGGGGGGGTTTGAATTTTGTGCTGGATGTTCCCCTGCTGCAGGATGCCCACTGAAGGAAAAGGATGATGATGACGATGGTGGGGGATGCATGCACGCCTCCAGAGCCGTTCCTCAGGAGACTCTTGAACACTTTCATGTTTGAAAAAGTAGGGTTGTGAAGTTATTTCAGGGGAAAAATCACAGGTGAAGAGAAATAAATTTTCTGGAGCCAGAACCCAGCACCCTGTTAGGTGACCCTGGGGATCCCTCACCCCTCAGTGTCAGCATTTGCTGCCCAGGAGCAGTCCCCAGCAGCATCTGGAAATAGTTCCTGACACCCAGGAGGGCACCAGGCAGGCTCTAGGTCGGCTTGGAGTTTTTGGGGGCCACCCTGCACCTCCTCAGCAGCCCAGGGACAGCCTACTACCCTCCACCTCTCCCTCATCCTTTCGTGCCTGCAAAATAAATAACTTGAGAGCTGCATGCGTTAAAACCAAAATAAAACATTTCCAGGCTCAGCCAGAAACGAGTATTGATGTCTAAGAGGAGCAGACAGCTGATGGAAATACTGACACACTTAAGCACTTGGAGCTGTGAACCACACAGAAAGTGAATTACTGTTGGGATGAGCCAAGCAGCTACGGAGATGAAGTATCTTATCCTTATAAGTGAATGCATACAAAAGCATTTCAGCGTTGCTGGGCCAACTGCTCCTCATTGTGGAAGGTGTTTCCAGCCAGTTGCTGCCTTTTTGTTCCTTTGAACAGCTTAAAAATGGTCTCTTTCTCTGTAGTGTGTTTGCTACCACCAGTGATGATGCTGCAAGTGCTGATCTCCATCAGATGTGTCCCTGGTGATTCTCAAGTCATTACTGCTTTGGCTAAACTAATAATTGGTTGAAATTCAGTCATACCTTGGGAGCCCACAACCCAACCAACCTCTTTCTCTCAAAGAACCTGTTAAATCTGCAAATGTGTTAATCCCTTCTCTGCTGGCAAGTGGCAGAGTGGGCTCCTGTAGCCCCTACATGAGTCAACTCCCTGGTAATTTATACCTGTGTGTCACAGTTTAACCCCAGCTGGGAACTCAGCCCCACGCTGCAGCTTGCTCACCCCATGTTGGAGGATGGAGGAGAGAACTGGAAGAGTAAACATGAGAAAACTTAAGGGGTTGAGATAAAGACAATTTAATAAGAGAAGCAAAAGCCCCACACACAAGCAAAGCAGAACAAGGAATTAATTCTCCACTTGCCCAGGGTAGGTGTTCAGCCATCCCCAGGACAGCCAGGCTTCATCACACAGTGACTGGGGAACACAAATGCCACTATTCCAAACAACCCCCCTTCCTCCTTCTTCCCCCAGTTTTATTGCTGATCATGATGTCATACAGTCTGGAATATCCCTTGGGTCAGCTGGGCTCAGCTGTCCTGGCTGTGTCCCCTCCCATCTTTTTATGGCTGGATAGTTGGTCTCAGAGGGGGCAACTTCATGTCTCCTTCATGTCTTGGTGTCTCTGGTTGAAAAGGTGTTGGAAACACCAGGCACTTGCAGCTGGAAGGCAGGAAGGAGGTGCTGGACTCTGGCCACCCTGTGAGGGATGTGAGCTTTGGTTCCCTGCTTTGAACTCCTGTTGTTTTAAGCATGGAAATGAGAGTTTATCTTTGTGCTTGAAAGCTATATAAGGAATGAGAGTAAAAATTGGTTCTCCAAGGTCACAGTTGGCCAAAGTGCTTAAAAGCATTTGAGTGCCCATTTAAATACTTCGTGGAGATCTCCAGTTTGGGTCCTGTTTATTTTTTAAGCCATAAGCATACAAACAAAAGTTTGCCAAACAGTTTACAGAAGTGAAATTAAGACCATTAGAAGCATTCTCCTTTTAACTCACCACTACATATTTCCCAATATTATTCCCTATCAGTAGGAATAAAGTTACTAGAACTTTGCATCATAATGTCTGCTGGAGGCTGACCGGGGAGACTGAGGGTAGAGATGCCAAAATAAAGCTGTCAGAAACAAGAGGTGCTGCTTCATTCCACATAAGAAGCTTGAGACCCCAGTCCATCTGCTGAGTCTTACTTTCCTCTTCATTCCACTATTCCCTGTATACATTTTAGAAAAATTCTTCATTGCTTTGTCATTAACCCAGGTTCATTATGGTCTTCAAAAAAAGAGTTATTTCCTTTTAAATGGCTCACCAGCGCAGTTTGGCTTAGTGCTTAGTCTGGGCTTGTTCCTGTTCAGTAGGTTTGTAATACAAAAGCCAAAATATACAAGTCTCAATCATTTGGTGAACAGCTTTGGTAGAGCTGTTTTGTATGCAGGGGTTGTTCAGTTGTGTAGGATTTGTTTTCCAGTAGATTAAATTAGAAGAGGTTCCATCAGAGTTAGACCAGCACTCAGTCTTGCAAGTGCAAAGCTGTCCACAGGGCTTTTTAATTTGAAGACAAAGTTGGCACCAGTGAAAAAATCCTCATAGTCTACAAGAAGGAAGAAAAAACTTGAACAGTTAAACCAGAATATTTCTCAACCCCAAGGGTATATCCCAGTTGGGAAGAGACAATGGGTGAGTACTCAAATGTTGCAATGAGTGCTGGTCTGATAGCAAGAAGATGCTGGATGGAGCTCACTCTTCTTTTTTGGTTTACTAAAAGTATATGATTTCAGGGAAAATTTTTATTAAAAGGGAAAAAACCCCAACACTCTAAACCTTTGACTACATGAACACCACAACATTTTGGCCAAACCATGAAATATTTGAGTTGGAATTGCTGCCAGGGTATGAGGAAAGGTTCTTTGTAATCCCAATGAGTGTGGGCTTTGCCACCTATGAGATAATACCTCCCATGAAATACCACCTTTTCAGGCTCCCAAAATCCTTTCTTTCTACCCTGCAAGGCTATTGACTGCAACATTTTTATATTTTAAATCTTTTTGAGCCCACAGATGTTGCCTTTGGGTCACCCAGAGTCACTTAAGAAATTTGGTTTATCCCCAGTTCTGCCCCTTACATCCTTTCCTTATTGAGTCTCGTAGGGTTTGTGGACACTCATGGGAAAAAACAAAAGGATGCCCAGAGAGTGAGCTGTGAGCTTGTCAGCTCACACTTATTTCTGCCAGATCACCCCTCACCCTCAGCACTGGGTGTTGCAGTGACCCTTCTAGAGGTCTGTGCTGTTTGTTGTGATGCACCTGGTGGGGTGGCCGTGTTTTGGTTCCTGCAGGGTCAAAGCCATCCTTGTAGGTCAGCCAGAGACCTGACTGCCTTTGCACAGCTACCTGCCTGTGCCAGGCAAGGGGAAGGTCAAGGGGAAGTAAATATGAGATATGTTTCTTTTTTAAACACCCTTTCTGTCTCTGATACCTGCTCTTATTCATCTCCATTTCTTTCTCCCCTTGCAGAGTACTTGAGGAGCGAGACCGCCTTTCTGGAAGAGTTGGTGTTTGGAAATGGAGATACCATTGAACTTTCCTGTAACACCCAAGGCTCTTCTGTGTCTGTTTTCTGGTTTAAAGATGGTATTGGAATTGCACCTACCAACAGAACTCATATTGGACAAAAACTGTTGAAGATAATCAATGTGTCATATGATGACTCGGGGCTGTACAGTTGCAAGCCAAGGCATTCCAACGAGGTCCTGGGAAACTTTACAGTCAGAGTTACAGGTAGGTGCAGAAATACAGCTGTTTCAGTGGTTTTCTTTTTTTTTTTTTTTTTTTAAATTTTTGTCCTTTCCAATGTTCAGCACAACTGGTGCTTTGTGGTGTTTGTCTGTCCTTGGAAGGTCTGTACCTCCCTGGTGACTCCTGACAGTGATTAGGCTGACAAAACAAACCAATTGAAGAATGCTTGTGTGTCCATACCAAATGTTGAAGCTTGATGTTAATACTGAGAGAGACTTGAAAAGGGTGCTAGTCAGATTAAACTTCAAATCCCCCTTAACACTCAAATAGATGCAATGCTACATGTGCCTTTGAAGTCTTTTGGGAGTGAGTGAACTGTGGCTCAGGGGGGTTAAATGACGTTTTCCATGTTATGTGACAAATCAGTGGCAAAATTGCATGTAAAAGCTGGAAGTTCCTAGAAACTGTTTCTCTGTTGTAGCTGATAAATCTCTGCCCTCCATCACAGTTATCACAAATTGCTAGCTTGCTTTAGAGGTAGCTTATCTGTAAGCTGAGTATGTCCAAAATATGTGCTTCATCCAAGTTACTTATTGGGATTCATACATTGCAAACAAGAGCTGTGTTAGCAAAGCACATGCTGTCATTTGCTTGGCCGTATTTTTTGTGATGAGGATGGTAGAACAGAACAGCTACAAGCTGTCCAAGCCTGGATCACTAAACACAGAGTGCCAGAAAAATCTGTTGTTTTCAGATAGCTAGCCACCAGCACAAAGGTCTTTTTCATGATTTCAGGCTGATGCATTGGTAGAAGGATACTCATCACTGTGAGCAGATAGAAAACTTCCCTGATCACAGGTTAAACTCCTGAATTTTCAGGAGAATTAGCCCCTTGTGAATCTCAGGTTTTGAAAATTTTATTTGCCCTTGTACTGTTGGAGCTTTTTCAAGAATCCTTGAATAGCAGGTCCTTCCTCCAAAAGTTCAGTTCCCTCAAAAAGTAAGAGTTTCTGTCTGAAGAAAACCAAACACAGAGACGTTTGTAATTGTGAATCACATCCACTCCATAAAGAGCTTTCTTGTGCCAGCAATAGGATTTTGTGTAAGTGAGAGAAAACCATCGTGAGAATAAAAGCTCGTTTCAGCAAGCCTTTAGCAACATCTGCTTTTTATTGAACGTTACTGGAGATTGCTGTGAATGCTTCAAGGTCATATCAATTAAATGGTTAAAGAAGTATTTGGCCCTTGAAAGGCTTTCTTTAACTAGGTACGATTATTGGAGCTATCCAGTGAACTGCAGGTTGTTAGAAATGTTACTCTCTCTTTTTTTTTCCTAAGTGACATGAAAATGCTTTTGAGTTCAAGGGGCAGCAGGGAGGCAGGAGAGGGCAGCTGGTTACATGCTCAAATGAAACAGCTGCCAGCCCCAGAAGTTCGTAAAGTGAGAAATTGTTTTTAATAGTGGAAGGACTGATAATCCTCTACTTTTAAAAAGTTTAAACCCCTGTATTTTTCCTCTTCACTAATAATAGCTAATAACAGCTTAAGAAGTAGCGAGTAACCTGAACCTGCTTTCTGACAACATTATGAGTCTTTGATTCTATTAGCCCACTGTCATTACCACCAAAGTGCTGGTAATGTGGGAGCCTCCTTTTTAGCTGTCAGCAGCACTCGTTTTAAACTTTGAAGCCCTGCTTTATGTGGCAACAGTGGCGCCTCTCATATACTCAGATATTTCTTCATAATTAGTATTGATTGCTCAGCGTGGCACTGCAGAGATGAGATTGAGATCAGAGATTTGAGGTTTGTGTCCCCAATTCTTAAAGGGAATGCCAGCAGTTAGCTCAGGTCAGGTGTTTATGTGGATATCTAATGTTTGGGGCTGGAGTTATTCTCTGTGTTAAACTGGTTTAAAGCTGTACTAACAAACTGGAATTGCTCTCACGTTTGTTCTTAAGTGAGCAGAACTAGTCTAGGTGTGTTTGGAATAGCTGATCCACACACAAGTTCTGTTTTGAGAGATGCTTCCAGGTCCTAGGGGCATATCAGGATTTTCCTGCACAGAGCCATGAGATTTGAGTCTGCAACAAACTGGCTGCTCTACAGCAACTCTCACTGTGCACAGGGGGATGTTTGGTGCTGGAAACAGAGCAAGTAGATGCTGGAGCTGGCATTCAAGGGCTGAGAACCAGGCTGATTAATAGCAGGGTTTGGTCTCTTTAAAATGCCTCCCTTGACAGACAAGGGCTTGAGTGTTTTGCTAGTTTACCAAAAGAAACATGCTGTCCCCTTAAAACCTGAGCGCTTGGAAAGGATCACAAGTCGAGGCTGCATGCCCAAACTGATATCCAGCCCTGCTGGCAGAAGCTCCATTTCTGCAACCATTTCATGCATAGAACAGCCTTTGGATTTGGTGGCTGAGCAGCACCCCTGTGATGAGCATGGACTGCAGGCTGTTAGCAGCAAACAGAGCTTTCAAAATACCCAAGACTGAGCATTACAAAACAGGTGACTGAACAAATTAAGTCGCTTTTCATTCATAATTAAAGCACTTTTGAGCAGTTCATGCCAATACTCAACAACTTCTGCAAAGGATTACTGTTTTAGTAAATGATAAACAAATAGCTTCTAATTTTTAGTCACCTTTTGAAAAAGGTGATATTTTAGTAACCAGAATAGGATGATAGCTACAAACATGGGATATTTGGTCTTAAAATCTAAGTTGCACTTCTCATCTTAAAAACAAGCAAGGTCAAAGGCTTCCCTCAATCTTGAGAAAATGTTTTTGAATTAGTTTCAAAATTGATTCTGCTCCTCTGGTCATGATGGATTCATTGGAAAGCAGAAGTAAACTATAATCATGTGTTAATATATGGGTAACCAAATCTGAGAGCAGAGCTGAGGAGGTGCTGATTTCTCCTTCAGTGCTGGTGGGGATTTGGCTCAGTTTCTGCCTTCGCCGGGACTTGAGTAAACCTGCTGGATCAGCCAAAACACCTAAACATCCACTTCACTTTCAGCAAGCCCCATGGCATTTCCCTAGTTCTGCTGCCAGCAGGACCTCAACTGTGGATTTGCAGTTGGATACGTGCTTGAAGCCATCCTTGAGGCTTTGCCAAAGAGAGGGTGCAAAGCATGATGAGTCCCAGCAGTCTGAGGCAGGGAGATGTTTCCTGTGTTACTTGCTTCTGTGAATGGTGAAAATATCTGGAAGGCCCTTCCAGATTCTGCAAAGAAGAACTATTTGTTGTTACCTTTCCTTCTTTTTCCCTGCTTTTAAACCCACCCCACCTTTTTCTTTTTCTTTTTTTACCTCCACTGTGCTGGTCAGAGAACAACTGAAAACTCAAGTGCATCTTGAAATGAAGGATATTCTGCCTGGCTTGATCTAAAGCAGCACTTTACATTTCTGGGCACATGCTGAACACTCATAATGTTTCCTGTTTTCTAGTGTTTAAGGCCAAGTTCTATTACCAGTGTTTTAGAACATAAAGGCTGCTGGGTTGGTAGCATTTTTCCTTTGATGAAAAGAGAAATTCCTGGAGGTTATATAACATCAGTGACGCTGAACTGTACTAAACTAAACTATGTAAACTAAATCAAACACTAAGTGACTATTTGATAATGGCATTTACATTTACAGTAGTCAGTTGATGGGGGAAGAGGGACTGAGCCTTCATTGTGGACAGCTTGGAGAAGGTGAAATGTTAGACCACATTAAAAGAAAGAGTTCAGGATGTTTTGGAGAGATACAGATGGAAAATTCCCACCTGTTTACCTGTATTGAGTTACAGCCTTGAGGTGCCCCCGTGGGAGGAGTATAACCAAAGGAGAACTGGTTCATGGAGTAGCTGATAAAATGTTGGAGAGAGAGGTTTATTTGCAAGAAGTTCAAAAGTTTTGGTCTTAGTGGTTGAACAAGGAGTTAATGAAGGGAGACATGGCAGGGGGATATTGAGTTAAAAGAAAAATGCAGGGAAAGTGAATTAGAAATGCTGACCTATAGTTTTGAGATGTGGTAAAATAAAAAGTCTTCAGAGTGAATGCTAGAGGGAAA
The DNA here is from genome assembly GCA_013400955.1 of Drymodes brunneopygia. Taxonomy (NCBI): domain Eukaryota; kingdom Metazoa; phylum Chordata; class Aves; order Passeriformes; family Petroicidae; genus Drymodes; species Drymodes brunneopygia. Next base: position 531,829 of record VZTZ01036321.1, read on the forward strand.
AAAAAAATCAGAGAGCTTGTTCTGCAAAAAGAAGTTTTCTGGTTTAGAATTTCTTTTGTATTTATGAGGAAGAGAGCATTTCACACAGGGAGAAGTATTTGACACTGGACCAGGTTTTCAGAGCACTGGCAAGCTCATGCCACCTCTTTCCCAGCTGAGAAGGCTCCTGTCCCATTGTGCCTGGCCCAGCAGCACCAGAGGGCTGGGCTGGGGGAGCTGCAGGGAAGGGTGAACCAGCACTTGGATGTCCTCCCTTGCTGGAGCACACAACACCAACAGCCTCATCCAGCATGGTGTCCCCACATCCCACCCCCATTCTGCTTCACTTCTTTCTGTGTCTCTTTCCAGATTCCCCTTCGTCAGGTGATGATGAAGATGACGATGATGAGTCAGAAGATACAGGTAATTTGTTTTTCTGGGGTACAGAGGCCTTTTCTGTGAAGAAGCTGTTCCTCCCTGACAGTGCAGCTCATCTGGGTGTTCACGTAGTCACACTGCAGCTCTCTCTCTGTGTTGAAACCAGTGACCTTAGGATGAAACCATGATGAAATTTATCTAAAAATTTAGAAACAGCTGCCAGAGTGGTATTGCTGCTGTGGAATCCTACAGCAGCAGTCCTGTATTTGATGACTTGATGCTGGGAATCTGAATAGATGAGTACTTATGAATTCTCCTTGTATGTAAATCCAGACAAGCCCACTTACCATATATATATATATTTTTTTTTTTTTGTTACTACACTGATCTTACACCAGTTTTATACCATTTCAAACCTTGGCTGCTTTGCTTTTAGCTATTCTGATCCTTAACAGCATCTTGACAGGAGTCACAGGATAAAACTTGTACTAGCTAAGGGCCAAATTTACTGATTCCATAAATGGGAGCAACCTTTTTGGCTTTACTGGCTTTTTCTTTCACTCCTGTGAGGAAGAGGGTCCCAGGACAGTGCCTGAAGGTGCTTTCACAGTGAATCTCTTTCAGTCCCAGTGCTCCTTTCTTTAAGTGCAATAGCATTAATCAGGATCATTATAGGCTTCAGAGGTGTTCACATTGTGTTTTATTCTGCTCTTTATACTTCTGCAGAGTGAGCTGCCCGTGTGTTTATGCTTTTAATAAATAAATGTCTTGCGTTTGAACTCCTAATCGGCTGTGTACATTGGCAGAAGTTCAACATGACTGGAAAATCTCTCCTGCCCATAGCATTGGCCATGCAGGACTCTTTCAAACAGGTCTCCTGCTGCAGTTAAGTTCATACTGCTGTGTGTGCAGTGTGTGGACAGTAATGGTGAGTTACAGTGCTAGGAGACCCAGCAGCAGCAGTTAGTGGTTTTCTGATAGCTTCTAATTAGGGGCCAAATCCTGCCAGGTGACAGGCACCTTTGCAGAGGTACTCGGGGCTCCTGGTGCCTGCTGAAGAATAGCACAGACACAGGCAAGGTCTGGTTTGGTCAGGATTTTTTCCTGGTACAAGGCAGCTTCTGATGAGCACAGCTAATAGTTCTGTGCATTTTTTATGTGGTTTGTAGAGAACTCAGTCTCTTAGCAACAGGTATCACAAAACATCAGCTGGCTTATGGTACAGAAAAGACGTTTTTCTTCACTGAAAAGGAAAACACACGTTTCACCACATGTATTTATAGCCTGTTTTCTGGGTCTTCTTGACTTTGAGGCTGTCTCTGTTTTCAAACCTGAAGGTAATGGCTGGCTTTGCTTAAAGGTCTTGTTATAAAAAGTTGGATTCTCTTCTACTTTAAAAGTGGTTGATTAGCTTAATGTGTCAGTGTGGTGAAACCTCACAGCATTACATGACATGGGTGTGCTTTATGTTGCTTTCTTTGATGTCAGATCCTCCACTTAACCCTCAGAGGTCTCCTGAGCTTGGGGAGGTATGTTGTTAACCCTGGCACCACCAGTGGCAGGACATGCCAGCAGGAGCAGGGGCTGAAGGACCATCCCAGGCAGGCAGACACGGTGTAGCCAGTGCTATGTTCTGTGGACAGCCCAAAGACCCAGGTCCTCTACCTCCTGTGGCAGAATGTGCCCCTGCTCAGGCATCAGACAGAGCTGTGGTCAGTAGCTAGAGGAAGAAAGGCCATAGATATGCTTTCATGCAAAAGAAAAATACCATAAAATCCTATGATGGTTAGGGTTAGAAGGGGCCTTAAAGGTATCTAGTCAGTATAACTGGTGTTGTTTCATTTTTAGGGGGAGGCAGTCCATCCTGGAGTGCCTCACTGAGTGTTGCCATACTTGGTATCACTGAATAAAATCCTTGTGTCCTGGCTCCTTGTGATGATAAGTTACTTCTCTGGCTTATTTCTGGAACTCAACAGAGTTCCTCATCCTCATATAGTGGAGAGTTTGGAAAGCTGATTCCAACAGCATCATGAGTTTGAAGCCAATCTTGTTAATTTTGCAGGTTGGAAATACCAAATTCCATGTGGAGTGCCCTGCTCTGCTCACTCTCCTTTCAGCTTCCTCTCTGAAGGGCAGTACAGAAACTGGGCATCCCTTAGGGATGGGCAGCAGAAAAGAATAAGGAGAAACTTCAGCAGCTTCAAATCAGCCCGTTTGTTGCAGCCTTGTCACAAACTGTGATCCGCCTTTGCAGAAAGAGGCTTTCTAATACCTCTGTTCTCTACAGCTGTTTTTCCTGGCCCCAAAACAAAAACAAAACTCCCTTTTCACACACTGCGCTTCTGCCCCAGTGCTCCCTACCCCTCTTGTATCTGTTTGTTTGGAGCCCCTGCTGCGCCGCCCCAGCACCTTCAAAGAGCCCCCATAATCTCCAATTAAATCTGGCTCTGTCCTCGGAGGCGTCAGCTGGGGAAATTACACCATTAGGGTTGATTCTGTCTGCCACAGAATTTGGTGGCAGCTCCTAATTGCTAAATGAGCGCTTGGCTGTATTAATTATTCCAAGTATTGCTCTCAGTTTTTTTTTTTAATTGGTCATTCCAGTTGGATGGGTGGCCAGTGTCTTTGACGAACAAAACGGACCGTCAGGCTTAGTGTTTGATGATGGGAAAGGGCTGGTGAAAATGTTTGCGGGTCCCTTCTTTATTTTTTCACACCTGCACATGCGAAATCATTGCTGGTAATTAATTTAGAGAGAGTGAGTCTAGAAATTTTTCCTTTCTTTCATCTTTCCTCTTTTCCCGCTCCCAAAACTCTCTGGAGCTTTGCAAGCTTTGCTTGAAAAGGAGAGTTAGCAACATTTTCAGCCCCTTAAAAAGTGGTAATGAAAGGACTCTTAGGGCAGAGCAAAGCAAAAGCAGGGATGTTTTGTTCACTGCTCCTGCAAGTGAGAACAAAGGCTCTGTTTTCAATGTGTAGACGCTTTCTTCCAGTTCCAGTTTGACTTGAGAGCAATGCCCTGTTTGAGTCTTGGCACAATAATCCAGGGGTGCCCAGCCCTGGCAAGCCCTGAATCTCACAGAAGAGCACCCAAACGAGGGAAAGCACTCAGGGAAGAAGCCGTGTCTAATTGCAGGAGGCAGGAGCAAATCCTGCCTTTGCTCCATATGGAGAATATTCCCAGCTGGAAACTTTCCTGGGCTCCATCTTGCTCCTCTCTGATGTCCCATAGCAAAATCCCCCTTGGCTTCAGTGACAGCATTTGCAGCCAGTGGGTTGATGGATCTCCTGTAAGATTCAAATTCATCTTTTGAGTGAAATATGTGATAAAATGTGTAACCCTGCAGCACATGCAGGTGTTGTGTAAAAGGGAAGAGCCCCAAAAAGCAAAAGGAGGAACCTGGTCCTGACCAGGTGACTATGTGATGTAATTACACCCTAGGGCCTAGATGGTTGTCACCAGCACCATTGAATGGGATTTATTGTGGGCAGATATGTTAATCAAACAGCAGATTATTTGGCTGCCCACTGTGGCCCTGGAAAAAGGGGCCTTTTCCATCCATGCCTGTTCTTTGCCATACCTCTCCCCTGTAGTCCTGTTAACCTCTTGTGAAGTCCCCAGAAAACCAAGGTGCATTGTCTAAAGGAGGCATTTGGCCAGAAAATGGCCCAGGCTTTAGAAACCAAGGACCAGACATCTCCCAGCTTAGTTTTTGGAGCCCTCTCCTCTTCAGCCTTCCCAACACCACCCCAAGTGTCCTCTGCATTCACTCCCCTGCTGCTGCCTGGGAATTTGCCCAGCCTTTGCTTGGTTTCTGCCCTTCCTTCATGCTGTAACAGCATCATCCTTTTACCATCAAGACCTGTTCTTCCTTTAGCTGTTGTGCTCACTCTTCTAATGTTTTTTGGAATATTCCCCATTTTTGTGCAGTTCTACCGTTTGACATGGTAGATGGCTGCGTGATGTCCCATTTTAGCTCACTTTTATCATGTAGTATTTCAGGCCTCCTGGATGTGCCGTGTGTTCACAGCAAAGTTAGTAGCTGGGATTTCCCGGGACCATGGGAAGTGCAGGAATTCATTCTTTTGCTGTTGTTTGTGCCAGCCATCCTCCTGCTGGATCTGGTGCTATCCTGGCAGAAAAGGGCCTTGAGCAGTTTCACTGTTCATTGAAAAACGAGGCGTACACGGGGCGGGTGAGCGCAGATCGCTCTGATACGTGGGGCTCACTCTGATAGGCATCACAGCTCATTGTGCAAGGCAGGCTGAGGGCAGATGCAAACCCTCACTGCTGGATTTGCCTCCCAGGGATGGCATTACTGAAGCACATCCAGCCATCCCACTGCAGAGGTGGGAAGGCAGGTGGGACATGAGATGTGCCCAGCAGGGCTGTCTCCAGTATGTGGAGGGGCATCCTGGATGGAGCTCCTGACATCCAGTTCCTCATGGACTTTGCAAGGAGAGGGGACCATGAGGAGTGTTGGCCGGTGCTAAAAACCAGTGGGTGCATGGATTGTTTTGGCTGAGCTGTGTGGCCTTCCCTGCAATATCCTTGGAGCTGGAATGCAGCAGGGAGCCTGTGTGGGGGACACTGGAGACTTGCACCAAGGTGGTGTCAATCACTGACTTACCTGGAATTGCAATGGGATGGGTATCATGGAGCCAAATGCATCAGGGCTAAGTACACTGAGGAGTGCTGGAGAAAGGGAGCAGCTCCCATGCATCTCAAAGAGATGCAGCAAGAGGGAAAACTTGGTACACCCTTGTCATTAAGGGGAAGGGGATTACAGCACTGAATGGGGCTGTGATGCTGGGTGGTGTTTCTGAGCATTGTCACCACTGCAGGAGAGGCCAGCAGCAAGGCTTTCCCAACAGCTTTGGTGGCCATCATGTTCTCCAAGGCAATTCTTGGAGGACCAGTGCCTTCAGTTTGTCTTGGCCAGAAGCACACATACCTCTGCAACTGGTGCTCCATGTCTGTGAGTTTTTCCTGCCCAACTGGAGGAGATGCCATTTACACTCCTTGCCCTTCTTCTTGCTGTTTGGCAGCCCAAACACTGCCTGCTCCCATCTCCCTTTGGCCTTGGTGTGGAGCACAGATCTGGGGGGCTGGATGTGGCCCTAGTGTGGCAGGGGAAACACAGCACGTGCAGCTCTGCAGTGTTTCCTTAAGCAGAAATGAAAGCTTGGGAGGCTTTTTAAAAAAACTTTTTCTTTCTTCCCAGTATAATGAGTTTGCCGCTGCTGCTGCCTTAATTTGGAGTTAATATGTAATGTTTGTAACACAGCCAAGGAACGTAGCTGTACTTGAGGCAGATTATAAAAAGTATCTCATGCTAACACTGGTGTTTTAAAATTTATCCCTGTTCAAAGGTAACATGAATCTTTAAAACTAAAATCACTCGTACTTAAAGAACATAAACATGATAAACCAGTTTGGCACTGGCGCGTTTTTTCTTTCCTCCCCTTAAGGAGGCTACACTACATTTGTACTCACTGAGGAGGAGCATTTTCCAGTGCACTCAGCTCATACTTTTTCTCTGCTCCCTTGCTGGCCCGTCAACATTCTTTTACAGTTCTAACATCTTTCTGCTGTTTATGCTTCTTGGCTACTAATGTCCCAAAGGTACATCTGTATCTTTTTACACGCTGAAGCCAGATCCCCATCCTGATCTGGGATAACTCTACTTGTTGATTTAAAAGCAGCCACTTCAGATTTATACTGGCATTTCCAAGACAAGAACCTGGTCATGAACCTTTCATCACAAAACTGAAATGCAAACACCCTGTCTATGTCTATGAGAGTCATTTAGCTGGAAAGCATTTCTGTGTCATTTATCTTAACTGCAGCAGGTAGCAATTTAACTGTCAATCTGCACATGCCAAAGACTCCTCAAATGCATCTGCTCACCAGCTGATATCCTCAGCAGCAGAAAGGGGCCTGTTCAACTTGGATTTTCCTTTCTCAGGTGTCCCCTTCTGGACCCGGCCAGATAAGATGGAGAAGAAGCTGCTGGCGGTCCCCGCCGCCAACACCGTTCGCTTCCGATGTCCGGCGGGGGGAAACCCGACTCCTTCCATCTACTGGCTGAAAAACGGCAAGGAGTTCAAAGGGGAGCACAGGATTGGGGGCATTAAGGTAAGGCCTTGGTTTGGATCTCAGTTTTTGTTATTTCTACCAACTAGAAAATTGTCTTGCACAGTGATTAACATCGGTGATTTTAGGAGCACTGTCCTGACTGTGTAGAAATGAAAGCGGTTCTTGCACGCTTAGGAGTTGCTTGGCACCAAAGTGTTAAAAAGGACTGCTGTCCTTTGGGATCAAAGGCTAATTCCCTCTGAGTTTGTCTATAGTGGTCATTCAGGGAGTAGGTAAAAACAGGGCTGGGTTTATGGTTGCATTGTGAACAGAGATGAAAAAGCATGAGCAGAAACGTCTGTCCTAATTTCTGGAGATGAGCCCAGTGCATTGAGAGGTGTTGGACCAAGCCACAGCTACTCCCAGCTCTCAAAGAAAACCTATTCAGTGTCCTTTGAAGGTATAGGAGGGACCTCACCAAAGAGCTGGATCCTCATGCTGGTAGTCATTAACATTCTTGTGGTATAAATCACTGACCTTTGGTCAAGTGTTGGATTCCCTTGTAGCCAGAGTAATAGCATCTGCTCCTTGGCTGCCTTCTTCTCCCTGCTTCCTTTCTGCCATGAGGTGTTCTGGAAAATGCTCTGGCTCATATTTACAGATAGAGCTCAGGGACACAAAACCCCACTGCAGTCAAATTATTTAATTAGCCAGAAGTCTCTGTACTACTTTATATGATAAATTGTGGCAGGATTTTAAAAGGAAAATCAGCTTTTCTCAGATTTTGCTGCTGTTGTTGTTATTACTTTGTCCCCATGAGGTCACAGTCAGACTCTTTTTTTCTGGTTTTATTTGGGGACAGTAAAAGTGGTACAGCTGATTATAACAAAATCATCATAGCAGGAAGGACTCCTGAGCAGCAACTTTTCCCTGCAGTCTGCCAGCCCTGACACGTCCCTGGACTCTGCTGCTAAGGAGAGAAGGTGACTTGCAGGAAGGCACCTTCATCAGCACTCGGAATAGCTGTGTGCCTGCCACATCCGTAGCGTTTTGAAAGGGGACTGGGCATGCAAAGCATGCCATGCTCCAGAAACCAGAGAAGGATTCAAAAATAGTCCTCCCTCCCCACAGTTCTGGGCTGTTTCTTTCCTGTTAGCTCAGACCTGTTCCTGAAAGAGCCCTTTGTGATGGCTTCAGTGAAGCCTTTAAAGCTCCTTCCTCAATCCTGTCCCTGCTCCAGCCTGGATGAGGCTGAGAACACGCTCAGGTTTGGATCTTCTGAGAAGCCATGGAGGGAGAAAAAGTGAGGAGGCAACTCCTGTGGGTAAACTGCTCTTCAGCAGATGACATTCGCAAAGCATGAGCATCTCTTACTAATTGCAGGCTCTAAGGACCATCCTGAAGTGTTTTCAGGCTTGTGTGCACCATTCCAGCAGCTTTTTACTAAACTGTGTCACATCAGCTGCACTAAATTACGCCTGCAGAAAAAGAATCTAAAGCTCAAAGCAATTCCCCTACCCACTTTCCAGTAGTTTTAATCTATCTTTGAGTTTAAATTGACACGTTTCATCCTCTAAAACACAGTAGTGAGTCTTTGGCATCGCTGTGCTTTTTTTCTCTGGGGGCACCTTCCAGCAACAAGTCAATGCTTAAAAGAGCTATTGAAGGCAATGTCAGGACAATTACAGGAAGATTGGTTTAAGCTCTCTATCTGTCTAGGTGTAGTTCTTTGTCCCATTCTTGATATAAAGACACCTTTCTTTGTAATTTTCGTTCCTTTATTTGCTTGCTTTTGGTCATGAGCCACAGCTAGATATAAATAATCTAAGTCTCATCCAGTATAAATATACTGATAGATATCAGCTGAGATTTGAACCAGAAAAGGAGATTGAAAACCTGCTTGGTATCTCATGTATTTAAGATTTAAATTCCCTGTTACAACTTAACTTCATAACAGGATTAGGCAGCTTGAAAAGAATGGGCAAGATCCAGATCTGGCAGAGTTTGGTTGGCTTGCTTCATCTCGAGATCTGGTCTTAACCCAGAAATCCTTGAGCTGGGAATGTCCTCATTTGTTTTCAGTGTGTGAAAGAGTTTAAGTGTTGATTGTGAGAAGTCTGTTGTCAGCAAATGAAAGCTGACCGCTCTTCCACATCTGCACCTTGCACATGGGCATTTAGACCCGTGTGACTGCCCAGTGTAAAGCTTGCAAGGGAGAAGGGTGAGTGTTGAAAACATGATGGACAGGCTAACCTGGTTTTGTTACAGTTCATCCTTAACTGGTAAAGAAAAGAAATTCATATGACTTATCATATGAAATTTCCCAAAGAGCATTAATGGTTAAATCCGTGTTGGAATCTCTAATATTGTAAGCCTGTGTGTGTTAAATGACCCTAGAAGGGAAGATTGAGGGGGAGGGGAGATGGAGGATTATCCCTTCCCCAGACCATTGCACTGACTTGCATACCAGTCTGGCAAACACGAGGTTCCAAGTGTGTCTGCAAATGTTTGTTTCACAAGGAGCCAAGAATGACAACACCAAATAAACCAGAGGGATTTCCAGTATCTCACTTCCTTGATTACTGCCTGCACTAAGTCACTTCATGTTTCTGGTGTTTCATCAAGTGCAGTGACTGTCCTAACTTGAGAACATCCTATTTTATTATCTTTTCCCAAAGGTTTTCAAAAATAAGAACATCTTCCAAAGTTTCCCAACAAGTTCTGCCCCGTGAGTCTGTGACCCCAGGTTCTTCTCTGTTCAGATCCAACGTTCCAATCAAAAACCTGATGAAGGGTCCTTTGAAAGTGTCATAAAAATGTCTTTGAAAGTGCATCCTTAGTAAAACACCTAATTTGGACCTGGTTTTAGAATACAGGTCAGACTAGGGAGTCATCCATGTGTCTGGAGCCCCATTTCCTCGGAGTAGCTCTTAGGGGTTCCAGATGCAAATGTTATGCTATGCTGAAAAGTGGATTTAAAAGAAGTCTTTAGACACAACTATGAGACAAGCCAGTATGGAAATGAGCCACTGAGCAGCCAAAAATTTGCATTGAAACTTCCGTGACAGTCTGGTATATTCAGCTGTAGGCTCAGGGTCCAGGCTCTCTGTTCTCAGAGCTTCTCTTAGTCTGTAATTGCCATAGGGTTACAGAGATGCAGCAAGGGGGATGTTGCTTTACCAAAGGTAAAATGTTTGTTCTGCTCCTTCATTGAGCTCCTCCGTTTGTGCCGTCTTGGGTGGGCAGAGGTGCAGTCAGAGCTGACCAGACATCTGCCACAGCTGAGATGTCTGTGCAAAATGTTTGGTCACAGCCTTCTGTTACCTGTACTCTGAAATGAAAGGAAATGCCACATTCAGCGGTCTCTGAAAAATGGGGTGCTCAGCAGTGCTGTTTTCAGGGTTGCAGAGGTCTACGAATTGTTAAAATTACTTTTGCTTGCTTATCTTGCAACTAAGCTGTCTAGTCCTGTGGTTTTAAACCTACTCTTTGTAAAGTTCTGGCTTTAATTGCAGCTTGGCCCTTTTACAGAAGGCATGTGGATGCAATTTATGTGTAGCAAAAGAGGTTAAATGACTTCATATTTGAGTTCACCTGCTGCAGCAAGAAATCTCCAGGAGCAATTACACCCTTGTTTTTTCCATCAGCCCTTGACATTCTATAGTGCAGCATTATTGTAAATCTCCTGCTTCTGTGTCCTTGGGGTCACCTTCAAAATGTTTAATAAAGTTAAATGTTCTGCTTTGGGTGGCAGAAGGCATCAAATTAATATCCAGAGATTTGGAGAGCTTTCATACGCTGTGCACCCTGAAGTCATCTTTGTTACTGTTGGTTTCTTTCTGTATTAATGCAGGATTTGCTTTCCATATCCATTATTTCCTTTATAATCATTAGAAACAAACATTCTAGCTGAGGTCACAGGGCAGCAGGTCAGGGTGGAGACACGGGTTGTGCTTTCCCTTCTGCTACTGAATCACCATCAGCTCTGGACATGAGCCACATCCAGAAATCCAAATAGTATAAAACTCAGTGCCAAAATAAAAGGGCTGACCAAGCATTCTAGGGATCAGATTTGAGGCTGGACATATTTACTCCTGTTTTTTAGAGGAAATTTAGAGGAGTAAGTCAGTTGGAGAAACCTGTTTCTGTTCAGACAGATGTCATAACCTGTTGTCTCCATAGCACACACATTTTAAAGTATAGATCAGAATCATCTTATATGATGCCTACTGAAGTCGTTATTCTAATGAGAGATGCCACATCCAGCTGTCAGCTGGCTTTGTTGTTGTGATTATTGTGGAAACATACAGAAGTCCCGATTGAAATCTCAGTGTGTTACATTGTGCTGCATTGTTTTCGCATTGGTCTTAATGCCTCTTCTCATCGAGACTTTAATGACCCTTGTAACAGGTCCTTGTGATGTTCGGGGATCCACGTGTGTGGAAGTTCACTGGTTGTTCATTGATTTGAAAGGTCTGGTGATGATGATGGTGCTCGACCACGAGCTTGATGGTTTGATTTCTTCTCCTAGCTGCGACACCAGCAGTGGAGCCTGGTGATGGAGAGCGTGGTGCCGTCGGATCGGGGGAATTACACCTGTGTCGTGGAGAACAAGTACGGCAACATTAGGCACACGTACCAGCTCGATGTGTTAGGTGAGATTTCACTCTTTTCCCTCAGCAGCTGATCTGTGGAGATGTTGAATAGCTGCGTGATAGCATATGGGAGGCAGGAGCTTGGTTTCTTTCCCAAAGTGTTGGATCATGTGTCTCCTAAAACCAACAACAAGCTTCTTTTTGGCCAACGATTGAGGCTGACATTTGTGATCGGTAAATTACTTAGTGGGTCTGCAGAGGGTCCAAAGAAGGAATGGCTGGGCTGAAACGCTTCCTCCCTTCCCAGGTGGTTCTTCCCTGTGTGGCTTGAGAAGCTCTGGGTAGAGTAGTGGTCAGGACACCCATGAAAAACCAGAATGTGAAAGTTTCAGAAGAGAATACTTGCTGGGAGAAGAAAAAAAAGACGAGTAAATTAGGATTTCTCCTCTTTTCTGTTTTTCAGAAAGGTCACCCCACCGACCAATCCTGCAAGCAGGGCTCCCTGCCAACCAGACCGTGGTGGTAGGGAGCAATGTGGAGTTTCACTGCAAGGTCTACAGCGATGCCCAGCCCCACATCCAGTGGCTGAAACACGTGGAAGTCAATGGCAGCAAGTACGGACCCGACGGGACCCCGTATGTCACGGTGCTGAAGGTTGGTACATGCTCCTCCTTCTCACCCTCAGGGCAGTCCTTCTGTAAGCCTGCCCAGTGGAATACTCTGTTTTTTGGAGGGGATACAGCAAAAATGCTCTGAAATCAATGTTCCAAACTCTTCTCTTTGCCAGAGATAACACTACTACTGTGGTGGCATAGATAAGCAAAGTTGTAACAGCTGAGGCAGTTGTGAGAAATGCAGCATAATGAAAGAGCTGTCAGATTGCATTTGACCTAGAATTGTAAAAATACCCTTTTTTCTGCAGCTTCAATAGAGGTATTTTCAGGGTTTATTAAAACAGAAGTCTCCCAACTAAAACACATTCCTCCTTTTCCAAGTAAGCATGCACATACCAAATAATGCTGAGCCACCAGCACCTGAGAGCCAACATAATTTATTCCAGCCGAATTTGTGAACATTGCTATTATCAATGCTCAGGATAGCCTTTTTTTTTTTTTTAATTGAGCAAAAAGTACATAGTAAGAGCTTACTTTGCTAAAATGCTTTCTTGAAAGGCAACTTTCAGATTACAGCCAGAACAAAGCCAGAGAGTTTGGTTCCCTTCAACCAATGTAAATATAAAGTAGGGAATAGGGAGTGAGGAGCACATTTGACTTATAAAAGCCTTTAAAAAAAATAATTGAAGGCATCATATGATGGTGTTTTTTAAAATATATAGGGCCAAGTGGAGTTTTTCTGGCTCTGCAGTTAGTGCTGAAAGCAGAATTTGTCTCTGCAGCTTCAAGCTGAGGCTGTCCTGTGTGTGGACATTCCCTGTGCACATCCTGCTGCACACACCCTTCTTCTCTTTATATGAAGTTTAAAAAAAAACAACAACCACTTATCAGACAATATCTGCAAAATTGTAACGCAGCCAGATACATTATAATAAAAGCCAGAGACCCTGGAAATAATTACACAGATTGAAATAACAGATTGGTTGGAAGAAATGGTTGGAGACGGTTCTTCGGGACTGGCAACATGTGCTTCTTGCGAGTTGAGAAAACTTTTTGTTTCTTGCCACCTCTCCAAATGTGTTTGAATTATGCATATTTGAATTTCCCCCTGGTTTCACAGCCCAGTACCAAGCTCTGAATAGCTGGTTGTGTCACATGCCATCTCATATAGTCTCTGAGCTCCGTGTGTGGTCCCCATGGGATAAAGTGCTACCTTTTGGAAGTTTGCAGAGCGGCTGCGAACAGTGCCTTGTGTCACAAGCACAAGCCCCCATTTTGCCGTGGCAAAGAACATATAAATAGTCTGTATAAATAGTGTTTTAAAATTAAGTTGGAGCGGCACCGGGGTGGGTAGGTAATTAGAATTGCCAAATACCTTCTCTTCTGTGGACAGCAAAGGCTCCGCATTCCTCGAAGGGGAGCACAGGCAGGCATTTGAAAGCACAAGTTTTGTTTGGTTTTATGTTTTTTTGCTGAATAGGACCAGCACACGTCTATTTACTACTTCTGGTTAATCAGGAATGCTTTGAATTGTATTAATGCCGGCATCAGCGCTGGGGCACGGAGCATTTCCATTTTGGGATGCATCTTTTGTGCTCCAGTACTGGGCCACCACAGAGCTGTGTCAGGCCCAGCTTTGCAGGGATTTTTTTTTTTTTCCTTTTTAAATGTGGTGTGCTTGTTTTTTTAGAAGTAAAGATCCTGATAAAATGATCCTGCTGTCGTCTCAGGGTCGGTCTGTTGGCTTTATGGACCTGTTTCCCTCATGCCATGCAGTGCTGCTGCCTTAGCCCAGCATCCTGGCCAGAGCAGGGTGCTGTTAACAGCCCTCTCCTGCCCTGTGCTGTGCTGCTACAGGGAGATAAGGCTTTTCTTATCAGCCTGCCCTTCCCTCCTGCTTTCAGGAGATTCTGTGGAGTGTAGGGGCTGTGATGGGGCAGTTTAAGTATGGGGAATATCCCAGCTCCATCGCAGCAAGGGAGACAGAGTGCCCAGCACATGAAATTCCCCCCCACATCTAAAGGGAGGGGGTGTCAAACCCCACCCAAGTCCAGATGGATAAGTTGAATGCTGTACTTTCAAACCATTTTTTAAACAGCCTAACAAAACCAAGCCATCACCTGCATCAGTCCCTGAAAGCCTGGGCTAATTTGTGATCAAAGAAAACCCCTTTTTCTTTGCAGAAGAGCACTAAATGCATTCCAGTTACAGAGGGGGGCTGGCAACACTGTGCCCAAGTTTTGTCAAAGGCTAAATTGTACATTCTGCATTGAAACATGCCCGGTTTAATTATAAACAAGGCAGCAACAGCAGGCAGGCACGTTTCCCCACTAGTCAGGGCAGACAGACTTGCACGTAAGCCTTAGAGATGAGCTCAGGTCAAAACTGGTGGTGTTTGTCATCAGACATGGACACTGGGGCTCCTCTCTGGTGCCTTCTCTGGGTTCAGTTCCTAATAAACTCTCAGAGCTGGCTGCCCCGATGATTTTAATGAGCTGCCAGTCATATTGGTAGGATCAGGCTTGGAAATGCAAGGCATCAAGACTGGGCTGCAGAGTGTAAGACCAAAACTGAGAAGAGAATTGCTTTATTTTCATTTCCAGAGCTGAAGCTTCTTCTGAGGCCACTTAAAACAGTTATGCATTTTCAGCCAAAATAAAAACAACTGTTTAGTGTTTAGGGAAAAAACTGATGTGCTGTTGTGGCAGCATAGAAGAAGAGAAATAAACCCGTTGCTTAAAAGTCTGAAGTTTGTTTGATTTATATACACCACTTTATTTAGTAAAGAAGAGGCTCCTATAAGCAGTGGAAAAAATTACAGCTAATTTCTGAAAGGCAAAGTCAGCAGCGAGTTACAGACTGCCACTGCTTATATTTTGTTTCCAAATTCTATTTTGGAATCTGATAATTGAAACAGTATTTGCTGAGCCGGGTTGCGTACACAAATCTCTGCTTAAGCCCTTACTCTGGTGCTCCTGTCTGCGGAGTTATTAAGAAACCATAGAGCCTTTGACTGCTGTCGGATGGAGAAGGGGCAAACTGGTCTGTTTAAAAAAAGAAATCACATTTGTGAAGGGAAGGGAGCTTGCCTGCACGTGGTTTGGGGGCCAAAGGCAGCCTCTCTTCACCACCCAGGTCCTGGGTTAGGTGTCTCACCTCAGGGTGAGCTGGGGATGTCGCCACAGCCGTGCTCAGTCAATCCTAGCTGATGTAGGTGCGATGGAGCTATTGTTTGGTTTACTGAAGTTCAGGTTTCTGTCTATTCCTGCAGTCTTGGATCAGTAAAAACGCTGAAGCCGATGCTAACCTAAATCTGTTCAATGTGACAGAACAAGATGAAGGAGAATATCTGTGTAGAGCCAACAATTTCGTAGGCATAGCCGAAAAGCCATTTTGGCTCCACATTCGCAAACCAAAACCAGGTAAACCACAGACTCTGTCCCAAGGCCCTGGCAACTGCAAGAATGAGCTATAACATTTTTAAGAATCTAGTGATTAAAATTACTATTCATTTTGTATTATACCCTGTCAACTGACGCTGAATGGCTTTATCTTATTTTCTTGCTAATTTTTTTTTTTAACAAGACTGTAACGCCTATACAGCAATTGCCATGGAAAAATTCCCACAATAAAGTGACTGTCAAATTTTGCTATCAACTCTTCATACTTTCACTCCTTTCCCTTCCTTACAATTGAGTGCTGATAACAGAATTGCATGTTAATGACCTGTGACGTTCAAAGCTCTGGGAAACCAAACTGTTTTGAGTTTTTCACCTATAAAACTCATTTAATCAGTTCTGTCTCTTGGAGAAGTAATGGAGAAATAAATATCAACATTGGCTCATGGAAGCAAACATGTTAACTAGCAAGGAGGAGCAATCTCATGGGCTCTGGGGTTTGACTCCAGCCTACAGGGTTTGACTGCTGTGTTGTTCAGTGCCGCTGCAGGAAAGTTCCTTACAGGCACCCTCTGGTTATCAGCCAGATTTCTACTGCAGTGTCGAGGTCTGTGTAATCAATACACGGCTTTGAGATGCCCACTGAAGACATTCTAAAAAATTCTAGAATTCTATATTTTTCAATGAACTCATGAACCATCATGTTTGTATATTCCTCTGATCAGCACTTGAATCTTTCCCCACTGCATCTCCCCTCCTTTCCCATTTCTTTCTGTCTTTCCTCATTTCCCATCTCTATTTCCCCACCCCTGTACTCACCTCACTAACCCAAAGTCAGTCATATTGTGGGGGCAATTTTTCATTTGGATGCTTTTGCTTGCATGCTTCTTTAGTGGGACAGAGTAAGAACCTGGTGAAGGGAACCTTTTTTTTTTGCTTTTGACTACAGGTTGCAGAGGGGAATGAATAAATAAATATGGAAGATGGGCCATTGGAAAATAAAAAAAAAACAACAAAAACACCTTAATCTGCTTTTGAAATTTGCCTGTGGTGTCCTCACACTTGCTGGGAATGTGGCTTATTCTCTGTTTTCCCTCTTTCTATATGTGTGTGTTTTTTTTTCCCTGTAGACGGCAGGTGTTAACACAACGGATAAGGAGCTAGAGATTCTGTACTTGCGAAATGTTACTTTTGAGGATGCTGGGGAATATACTTGTCTCGCAGGGAATTCTATTGGGTTCTCACATCACTCTGCTTGGCTGACGGTGCTACCAGGTATTTCCTTCTGTGCTGGCCTCTCCTTCCCTCTCCAGGATGCCTCGATGTTTTGCTTTAGAAATGCCAAGTTCCCGCAGACCGCCCCTTGCTTGGAGCAGGGGTGTTTTCCAGGGAGGCCTCTTCTCTGGGATTTGCTGCAGACCCCCTGTTGCATACTTGCAGCTGACTCTTTTTGCATTGCATCTCAAAATTTAAATGGTTGCAATAATGATATAAAATATACATAATCTTTTTTGGTTTTTTATCTAATAACAGGGAAGTATTCACAGCCTCTTTGTTAGGGCTGTTAAGTGCCAAAATAAAGAGCTTTGTCTTCTTATGCTGACAGTGGGAGAAGAAAACCTCCCCATCAGATGATCCAGGGCACCTAAATTGGACATGAACTGTGGATCATCTTATGAAGGATCCTTTCTGTCTGACCTCATATCTTAACCTAAAATTAGATGCATAAGTGTCTGGTGTGAGTACACCCTTCCCTGCCTGTGGCATTATTTCCACTTCACGGATGAGCAGGCCAAGATAGCGATCTCAAACAGAAGGTCAAGGAGAGTCATCTGCAGGCAGAGCACAGGAGTCCTGGCTCCCAGGGGCATTGCATGCTGCCTGCTCCAGCTGGGATCGATGAAAGCTGCAATGGGATTGAAACCCGAGGCCAGAGTGACCTCAATTTTGTGGTCCTTTCATGTGCAAAGCTCTTATTGACAATGAAGCCAGCACAGAATGTGCAACAGAGGGATCTGCTCTGCAAAAGGGGCAACGAGGCTGTGCTGCCCCTTCACCTGCTGAATCTGCCTCTGGCTACAGGGCAGGCTTGAGCATGGCCCAGGGAAGTACCAGCAATATTCATATTGAATCTCATATGTGCTGTGCCTTGCAGACAGTGTGGAAGCAAACCTTGAATATGTTCAATACACCCTTACTGAAAAGGCACCCAAAGTCCTAAAGACCCACTTTGATTCATGAAGTCATAGACCACATTTGGGTCCATCTCACAACACATCCATCTCAGGATGTGTTCAGGAACCGGAAACTTTGGCATTTCTAATCTTGACTTTATCTGTGCGGGTGATTTGGATGTAATCACTTCAACTGGGGCTTAAGAAGGTCTCCTCCACACCCAACCCTGCTGCCAGTGGGATCTGCTGATCTTTCCTGTTTATTTGCCAGCTCTGTAATAGCTGATCTGATCCTGTTTCTGTTTCTGACATCCACTGGATGAGAAAACATTTTCTTTGGTTAGAAGACTAATGTCTCTGTTATTTTCAGAATATCACGATATTGTCTCATCCGACTCATACTCTGCTTTTACAGGTCATGAATTCACACCTCTTATTTAAGCAAAAAATAAGCAGGAGAAAATCGACCAAAAATCGATTGTAAAGTAGTAGAACTTTATTTTGAAGTCAGATGCAGTGAAGGACAGCCATCTGTGCAGCAGCAGGCCCCCACAGAGAGGGTGCAGGACACAGCCCATCTGGGGAGCTTCAGGCTGTAATGCCCTGCCCATGCTATGGGAGGAGAGATGGGGAGCAGAGAGCAAGGCAGTGTGAGCCAAGGCAGCAGAGTTGCAGCACCAACCACAGTGCCTGATCCCAGGAGGTCTGGCACTCCTGTCTTTTGGGAGGGGATGGGCATTTGGCAGGATCAGGCCCTCCACAGCTGGCACACAGGCTGGAGCAGCCTCTGATGTCACCGATAGCCCTTTCTCCATGTCCTCATGCCACCAAAGACCTGACACAGAGCCTGCTGCTGCCAGGGAAAGGCTCCTGCTGCTTGCTGAAGGGACTGCTCAGCAATGGACACGATCCATTAGTGAGCTAACCACACCAGCATGACTTCATTATAAAGCTTCCCACTGCTGACTGTCCCTCTGATGCCAGCACACCTTTAGGGGGCAGAAAATTGGTCCCACCATGGCTTCTTCTTCTGATCTTCGTGCCTGTCCTGAAAGGAACAAGGGGGAAAACACAGCTGACCTTTGCTGGTTTCTAAAAAGTCTTGCAAGCAGGTAGCCACTGCTGATGGGCTCATGCCATCACCCTCCTGGCTCTCTCACCTCTCTGAGCCAGACTTTACAGCCTCTTCCCAGCAGAGCTAAGTTTTCATTAAAAAATTAAGCAGATTTTTCTCTTGAGACTTTTTCCCTGTGTGATGCCTTACTGCTGGTGCTGTTCAAGCCCCTTGTTCCTTCAGGGCAGGCACTGGTCTGGTGGATATCTTTGCTGGGGAGTCTCAATCAGCAAAGTGCAGCAAACCCCAGTCCTGCACACCCAAGGCACCCAGCCACATTGTGTGGATGTGTGGAGAGAGCAAGATACGGGTCAGAGGGACAGCACACATGTGTGAAGATGCCTTCAGCCTAGAGCAGTGGTTTTCAATCTGTGAGCTGAGGGCTCTTAAAAACCCAAAGTAAAATTACCCCAAAAAGGGCAAACTGAACTAATGTTCTATCGACAGCTGCAGGCAGAAAACCACTGGCCTGGGAGAGTCCCCTCACTGAAGTCACTGACAGTGACGTAGCTGAACAAGTCCTGCCCAAATTCTCTGTGCTGTATGAGTGTAGCTGTGTGTGGGCAGCTGCCTGCCCTGTCCTGACTGCCATCTCTTGTCACCCTGCAGCTGAGGAGCTCATGGAGATGGATGATTCGGGCTCAGTGTACACTGGCATTCTCAGTTATGGCACTGGCTTTTTCCTCCTTCTCCTGGTGCTGGTCTTGGTGATTGTCTGGAGGATGAAAATGCCAAACAAAAAAGCCATGAACACCCCTACTGTACAGAAAGTCTCCAAATTCCCACTCAAGAGACAGGTAACAGAAAGTAGATACAAGATTCCTATTGCCCCCTATGGTATCCCTCTTTTTTTTTTTTTTTCCTCCTCCTTCTCTTTGAAATTCTCTCTCTAGGTGAGAAGCTCCACCAGGAAAACATTGCCCAAGAGGGACATAATTTGGCTGTAGCCTAGAAGTGTAATCCCCTTTTATTTATTTCTATGCCAGTGTAGCTTTGGCAGAGGTGGCAGCTGACTCTGGCTCGTGAGCAGCCCCCATTGCTGTTGGCCTTGCCCAAGAGGTTGTGGCAGTGCAGCTCTGGGTGCCACAGAGAGCACATCTGGCAGGGGAAGTCCAGTCCAGTACAGGCTCCCTGGAGGAGCAGGGATTTGGGGAGAAAGAGCACTGGTTATGCTCATTGCTGCTTTCACAGATGTCACTGGTGAGCCCAAAGCCATTCTCGTGGAGGTGGCAGAAGGTCCTCAGTGCAGTTAGAGATGTTCTGCTGCATGAAATTGCAGAGGGGCAGGAGCAAAAATTCCCATAGTGAGGGGTACAGATTTCAAGCTTTGGCTGCCAGCCCGCAGTGGGCATTGACAATATCAGGATGGGAGAAGTCACTTCATAGCCTGTATGGGCTGTGGAGATGCAACAGAACAACTGGATGGATTATACCTGCTGATGCTGGGGGGCACTGGCTGACCTGTCCCTCCTTTCCATCTGACCCCAAGTGCCTAAATGAGGGGATTTCTGCAAGGGTGGGGGCATTTCCCGGTTAGAAATTTCCCAGAAATCTGTCCACGGGCAAAGAGAGCTCAGACCTCCTCAGTCATCCATCTCGGGCACTGCCTGCCCTGGAGATACAGTTGGCAATAACACTTCATTTGCTCTACCCAAGCAGGTGTCGCTGGAGTCCAACTCTTCCATGAATTCCAACACGCCCCTGGTGCGGATCACGCGCCTCTCCTCCAGCGATGGGCCCATGCTGGCCAACGTCTCTGAGCTGGAGCTGCCTCCAGATCCCAAGTGGGAATTGACACGTTCTCGGTCAGTCAAAGCCCTGGGTTGGGATCTCTGTGCCTGCTGGGAGTGTCCCCACAGCAGGACCCCCTAACAAACCTGTTTGTTCCTCCCTGCAGCCTGACCTTGGGGAAGCCGCTTGGCGAGGGGTGTTTTGGCCAAGTGGTGATGGCAGAAGCAATTGGGATTGATAAGGACAAGCCAAACAAGGCCATCACAGTTGCTGTCAAGATGTTAAAAGGTATGGGGAGTCCACAGAGCACAGAACAGCACATTGTTCTGGGATTTCCTCTCTTTGCCTCTCTTTTAAGTCTTTTATACAAACTAGATACAACAGAAGAAAGCAGGAGCAGCCTCTCCTCCCCTTTACCCACATAGCCTGGGGGTGAGGGCTGTCCTTGGAGAGCAGGCAAAAGTGCAAATCCCATCAGGAAGAGGGACTGGGAATTAACCCAGTTCTCTGCCAAGGGGTAATAGCATCCCTGACAAGAAGGGGAACCCCCTTCATTTCTAGCCAGCTCCATGAATCAGCCCACTCCTTAACCTGTTCTACCAAAAGCTTGAGCAGCAACCTCAGATGGAGTTTGCAGAATATCAGGCTGACAAACTCCTTCTTGAGGAGCTTTCTCATTGAAGAAACTTGGCCCCAGACACTTGAGAGGCTGAAGGGTGATCAGAAATGAGGGATTCACTGGTTGCCTCTAGATAAGTCTCCATTTCCCATCCTGCCCCCAGGCACAGTAACCACAGGCAGCTGAGGAGTTCAGCTGGAGTAAGCAGGGCTTGAGGTTACGTGGGAGGACATTGTAAAAAAAGAGTAATATTTCTTATCAGAAATGGGTATGTTTAATTTACATTTCCTTTAGTCCTTTCTGAAGCTGGTTTTCAAAGTAGGAACATTTCCATCTTTTCAAACCAAAACATTCCTTTGGGGAGATTTTCCCCATTTTTTCTATTTTTTTAGGTAGGTTTTTCTGCTTTTGCAGAGAAATTACAAGTTTTCATCTGAAAAATACATTCCCTCCCAGCCCTGACCATCAACCATCATTAACTATTGGCCCCTAGAGATGAGGGACAGAAACTATCAGAAAGCAGGGACCAGGTACCAAAATGTGAGGTCTTTTTCTTTAATATTTGTGAGGATGGAACAGAAGATGAAAGGCATTACTGATTTCTATATTAACATTTACCTCAACTTATTTGTTCATCTTTTTTTATTGCCATGGTAGTAGGTTTTGTTTTTATTTTGATTCTTCTTCCCAAAGTAGAATGAAGCCGAATACAGCCATATACTGAGTATTGTTTCCCCATCACAGCCCCACATGGCTGCACAGCAGTTGTAGCTGTACCCCTAAATACTTCTTCCTGACTTTTTTTTTTTTTGCTTTCCTCCTCTACTTTCTCCAGATGATGCCACAGACAAAGACCTTTCTGACCTGGTCTCTGAGATGGAAATGATGAAAATGATAGGGAAGCACAAAAACATTATTAACCTCCTTGGTGCCTGCACGCAGGACGGTACGTAGCAGAGCAACCCAGTGCTCACAGGGTTGTGGGAGGCTCAGATTTGGCTGTTCCTTCTTTATAATTACTTACTGGCTGCCCAGAATTGGCCCAGATGAGGTTTGGGTGGTCAGCTCTTCCTCTGCTGGATGCTGATGTGCTGTTCCTTGCAGGACCACTCTATGTGTTGGTGGAATACGCGTCAAAGGGGAACTTGCGGGAATACCTCAGGGCACGCCGCCCACCTGGCATGGACTATTCCTTTGACACCTGCAAGCTGCCTGAGGAGCAGCTGACATTTAAGGACCTGGTTTCCTGTGCCTACCAGGTGGCACGGGGCATGGAGTACTTGGCATCTCAGAAAGTGAGTTGAGAAACCTCTTTTGGTAGAAGCCTTGGTCAAAGCTACGTGTTCAAAGGCAGGGAATGCTCTGTGTGTGGGACAACCCCGGGCAAAACAGTGCAGGCTTCTCCCTTTAGAGGCCAAATTTTGCTGTGTGAAGTATCTTGGGGTTTTTGCTGGAGGCTTCATCTATATGCAAAGTCCCCGTGTGCTGGATGCATTCCTGAACCATGCAGCTGTCCAGCTGTCACCTGCAGGACCATTAGCACCCACAAAATGCCTATAAAAGCACAGGCAGTCCAGACCATTCTGTGAGTCTTACATATTTTGGATGTATTGGGGATACCTTAGTTTGAAGATTTTTTTTTTTCCCTCAAACATTATCCTGCACTCCTCTTCCTGGGGGAAGCAGCACAGAAAAGCAGCTGCAGGTCCCAGAAGCACCCCCAGAGGAGGGGAGTTGGCTTTCTCATCCGTCTGGAGAAAAAAGGCGCGTGTGTGACCGTGTCAGCTCCAAGGCCACCAGTGAGGTGTTGCTAAGAGGTGGTTCCCACTGTGCAGGCACGGTCGGGCGGTGACACAGAGAGCCAGGAGCTGAGCAGTGCCCACAGCTTTATGAGCCTGGGAGTCAATGAAACGGCAGCTCATAAACCGCATGGTGCTGTTGGTTCCAGGCGCGAGTGGCTAACAAGCCCTTATTTATTGCCTCGCTCACCTTTCACAGTGCATTCACCGCGACTTGGCAGCCAGGAACGTGTTAGTCACTGAAGATAATGTGATGAAAATAGCTGATTTTGGCCTCGCTAGAGACGTTCACAACATTGACTATTACAAGAAAACCACCAATGTAAGTACAGAGCTGCCAAGCGCGCGCAGTTCTCCTTCTGGTGGGGAACTCGGTCATCCCTGCAGCCAGGGGCCCTTGTCCCACATCTCCCTTTCTAGAGGGGCTTAGGAGGAAGAAATCTGTCAGGGACTTCACCTAGTGAGGGACTGTAGATAGGCTGGTTCTACCATCTGTTTTTTTCCTGACAGATCCCGGTCCTGCTAGCAGCTGGTTGTGAGGTCTCAGCTCTGGCCATGGTGCTTTACACTAAGAGAAACTGAGGTTTCTACCAAATAGGAATGGAGCCCTTTCCAGTCTGCTCCACTACTGTTCATAAAGGTCCCAAGGAGCCAACTTCTGTCTCACCAGAGCCCTTGACAGAGGAATGTCACTTCTTGTATACCTGGATTTACCTTTCATGCATTTCTCTTTTTTACATCTGAGCTCCTTGACTCCACTGCCAAGAGTGAGAAGATGGTCCCAGACAAGAGCTGAGGCCTAGAGTTGTTTGTATTTTCTGTAGAGATGAATTTACAAATGAGAGAAGAAGCCCTCTGTCTTGGTTCAGAGCCTGCAGCAGATGTTGAGCCCTGAGGGAAAACCCTAGCTAGGACAGAGTGAGGAGATGGCAGTGGAAGACTGAGGGCAGTGCAGAACCTGTGGGTCTCGGGATTGCAAGGGGTTTAAATGTCCAAGCAGTCCTTTGAAGCCCACCATGTCCATACTGATCCACTTCAATAGCATATCAGAAATCTTCCTTAATTGCCAGGATTTCCTAATCATAAATTAATAACAATTCTTGGGAATTTTAATCACAGATCAGATGGATTTTCCCTGTTTGAGCTGTGTGGGACAGCTGAGAGCATAATCCCATTTGTGTATCCTGCCTGTGTTCCATCTCTAGTTGTCTCCCACAGTAAGACAGTGGGTGAGAAGAGGACAAAGTTCCCCCATATCCAAATTATGGCTCAAGCACAAAACAGTACTTCCTGTCTCCCTCCAGGGGCCAAACAAAGCCCCAGGGAATTATGATTAATCTAGTCTTTTTCATCTTGTATTTATCACATGACAGTCTGTGTTTATGACCCTGATGTAGAATGGGATCAGATCTCCTCCTTTAGCCTCCAGCAGGATCAGGATTTGTTTCTTAGAGAACCTTGCCCTTGCCTTCACTCTCTGGAAATTTCCCTTCAAGCTGAGCCTAAGCTGGGTTTGGACTTGAAGTCAACTGTACTTTCCAACCAAAGAGATGGAAGGTGTTGTCCCATGCTCTGCCACAGAGTTCACTGCATCTCTGAGCAATGGATGCTGTTCCCATGCGAAGATTTAGATGCACTGATATGTTAAACCTGCCTTGGCAGTGAAATACAGTCCTCTACAGAGAGCATTTAGTGCAAAGATTGTCAGCGAAGATCCAGGGATCAAATGCTCTAATCTGTTTATATGTGGCCACTGCTGCTTTGCCCAGTGACCAGGAATGCAGATGTGGTTGTTAATGAAAATGTTTCAAACTGGATTAGAAAAGAAGATTCAGATGGTGCCGTTGTGGCTGGGGGAATATGCTGATGGGATGTTCCCATTGTCTTCCTAATTACAGGGTCGGCTGCCTGTGAAATGGATGGCTCCAGAAGCCTTGTTTGACCGGGTCTACACTCACCAGAGCGATGTGTAAGCAAACCCACACTTTTTTAATAAAAAAACTGCGACAGGGAAATCAACACCTATACTATCTACCAGACAAAAATACTGCTAAGCATGGCCAGGGCTCATCCCCTGCTGGGGTGCCTGGGGATGCAAAAGTACAGGAATCGATTCCAAGCCGCATCTTCACACACGTGGTTTTATTTTGCTGTTATCTGGTTGCTTTCATCTGAGGATCTCTAGGGAGCTGCTGAAAAATTACTGGAAAGCAGGCAGGTATTTCTTGTCCACTTTATAGATGAGGTGATTCGTCCAGCAGTTGAAAAATACTGTGCTGAAGAACCTCTTGAAAAAAAAAATTACCCTCAGCATCCTCCACACTTTGCCCCAGACAGTTACACTTCAGTCCCAGACAGTTACACTTCAGTCAAGGACATGGAATAAGCTTGAAATACTCTGTCTGCTGTTAGAATTAATCAAAGAAAATTCAGCAAATATAGTCTCAGATTAATTTTTCCATTTCATTTATATTCTTTCTTTTTCCTAATCCTATCTCATCTGTTTTAGTGCCTCTGCTCAGTAAGCAAACAGCAAAGCACTCCTTACATGTAAATAAGTAACACATCTGAATTTTGCAAGGGCTGAAACAGCTCCACATGTACACTAGCTTTTTTATTGTAATATTTGATCAAAAGTGGCATTTTTATAGCCAGCCTGCCTTCTCCCCAGAGCTCACCGCTTGCAATTGGACAAGTGAATCTTTTCTATTTCTGTATTTTTCAGATATTTTGGCTTTTATTAATCTTAAATCATAGTTTCCATGCTTAGGTAATGCTGCAGAGGGCATGACAGATAAATCAAAGCTAGAGAACGGGAGAGTGAGTGTGCGTGAAAGCGAAACAGAGACAGATAATCCCTGTTTTTAGAAAGAAAATGAAGAAGGCAAAAGATATTTTTGAGAAAAAGGACTTTTAAGCAGAGCACAGCTGCAGGACTGAAGTGTGTAACATTAGTGCTCTGCTGATTTTTGTTGGGGTATTTTTCTCCCGGCTTGGCCAGTGAAATGAGTGTTGTAACAAGCAAGTTTTGGTATCAGCTTGCACAATTAGTGGCCTGTGGTTCCAAGCCTGCAATTCAGTGAAGCCGTGCATGAATAATTTGATTTGTTCCATTCAGTGGAGCCGGTGGAAGACCTAACAAAGAGCTGGCGGTGATAGATGGGCTGTCACCTATCTGATTAAATGCTCATTTCAATTTCAGACTTGGTGCCTGGGATTTCTTTGCTATTGAGTTGGATCAGCAGAGATCTCCAAGTAACTAGTAAAAATGGCCTAGGCAATTAGTCATGCTATTGATGACTTTGTTAGCTATGCATGGCTGCGCAGAAATAAAGCCAAGCAAGGGGGATGGGATATGGGGGGGCTTGGAAAAAAAACCTCATTGAATTTTAAAGATCTTTCTTTGGTTTCCAGCTGGTCTTTTGGAGTGCTACTATGGGAGATCTTCACTTTGGGAGGGTCTCCATACCCAGGAATTCCCGTTGAGGAGCTCTTCAAGCTCTTAAAGGAAGGCCATCGGATGGACAAACCTGCAAACTGCACCCATGATTTGTGAGTGTCTTGTGGGGGCTGACCTTGCTCCACTCCCCGTTCCCTCTGAGGCCAAATACAGCCCCACTGGGCTCGTGGGTCTGGGCTGTTGGGACGTCCCCACTGGGAAATGGTGTGGCCATCTCCAGGTAGACTTTCCTCAGCCCACGTGCTGGGCGACAGGTGGCACCTCCCCCCACTGGGTGGGTGGCACTTGGGAGTGTAGCTCTGGTGTGTCACCCTCAGGGCAGGTCCTTGTCCTGCTCTAAGGGCACAGCCATGCGTCAGATGATCAGCAATGAGCATCATGGCTCCACAAAACCCTCCCCTTCCCCCCAGCTGGCCATGGCTGAAGTTGCGTTGGCCACAGCTGTTCTTTCAGGTGATTTGGAGGTGGGTGTCACTTGGCCTGACCATTTGTGACTGTCTCTTGTCCCCTCGTGCAGGTACATGATCATGCGGGAGTGCTGGCACGCCGTCCCCTCGCAGCGACCAACCTTCAAGCAGCTGGTGGAAGACTTGGACAGGGTCCTCACCGTGACATCCACCGATGTGAGTGCGGCGGGATGGGCGTGGGAGGGGGTCACTTGGTCCCCAGCATGGGGGACAGCCAGCACTGATGGCTCTGTCACCCTGGCAGGAGTACCTGGACCTGTCAGTGCCCTTTGAGCAGTACTCGCCGGCCGGCCAGGACACCCACAGCACCTGCTCCTCAGGGGACGACTCGGTCTTTGCACATGACCTGCTGCCCGACGAGCCCTGCCTGCCCAAGCACCCGCCCTGCAATGGCGTCATCCGGACGTGAGGAGCCCCAGGACACACGGACAGACAGACGGACGGGCGGGAGGGCAGTGTGCCCATGGAGGCGCCAGTGTGGGGCGCCGAGCGTGAAACAGTAGTGAAGGATCTTCCAGTGGAACTGTGTGATGGTGCCTGGAGATTTGTGTTGTTGACAAGCTGTTCAGGGTAAAAAAAAAAAAATTAACTTTTTTTTTTAATAATTTTTTTTTTAATAATTTTTTTTTCCCTATTGCTGTATGAAAAGTCAAGAAGCACTGTTTGGCCTGAAGGAACTAATCTCTTGCCAAGATGATCTATCCTAGATGATTTTTTTTGTTATTTGTTTTTTGTTTACTTTTCATTTTTTTAGGTTTTTTTTTTTTTTTACTACGCAGAATGTTGAACCTGGGGGGTCCTGCCCTCTGAGTGCCAGAGTAACCGTTCTGTGCCTGCAATACGAAGAAAAGAAAAAAAAAAGAAATCTTCCTTTAAAAAAAAAAGAAACACATGCAAAAAAAAAAAAAAAGGTGTCAAGAATGTGGAAATTCTTCGCTTATGCAATCTGTACATGAACCTTTTTGGTGGAGCTGAAAAGCCACGTTGCCTGCAGGGATTCATATATTTATAAAAATATCTATATTTTTGTTGTCGTCGTTTTTATAGCTTCACGATCGTACTACCCAGCTACATAGAAGGAATCCTTTTTGGAAGAAGAGAAAAACAAAGCTAAGTGGAATGCAAATCGTCATGGAGAAATGAAAGTGAAAATAGTAAAAAGAGAAAAAGGTGAAGTCACCTGAAGTGTCAGCAGCTTGGCCCTCGAGTGGGGCTGGGAGTGGTGGGGCCGCGCCGAGGGAGGAGCAGGGCTCGGGGATGGGCAGAGACCCCGCAGGGTCCCTGGGGAGCAGAGCATCACCCACCTGAGAGCCCAGGCTGCCCTGAGACCTGGCTCCTGGGTGCATCTCAAGTCACATCCTGACCTTTGAGAACAGCCAGCTGGGGGCAGTGGGAGGGAGAAAAAAAATAAATCTCATTTTTGGGGTTTTCCTGTTCTTGCTCGCCAAGGGTGAGTGGGGGGACCAGCTCCTCCATCCGCCCCTCGATGCCAGAGGTTTGGCTCCATCCACGTGCAGTGACTTGGAGAAAGAAGTTACGGGTACCTGTAGGCAAGAGCCTTTAACTTATATCAAAAAGGTTTATTCCAGAGAATCTGTATATATCTATAAATATAT
>VZTZ01036321.1:566714-630856 GCA_013400955.1 Drymodes brunneopygia
AAAAAGCAGATAAATGCAACACACCTTGTGAGGCTGATCATGAACCAACACCAAGATCCAGACAGAGCTGCTGGCTCCAGGCTGCAAGGGAGGAAGGGAAGACAAAGGAGCTCCCATGTCTCCTTGTACAGGCTGAGCAAAGAAGCTGATGATGGATGAGTGGAGCTGGACCTCCTGCAGCCTAATAATAGCAGAAGATTGGTGTTTCTGCTCAGATCAATGTCTGTGGAGAGGGCAGGAGGGTGTACCTGGAGTTCTGCCAGGTGGGCATCACTCCCCTTTTCTCTGCAAGTGGTTTTTTGCTGCTATTAACAAATACATAGTTATTAATATACAGTTATATCTATATGCTTGCTAGGTACAATTTCAGTCTAGGAACAGTTCTGTTGTTAGGTAAAAATTCTGGAAAAATGGATGCTTTTAGCTGCTTACCAGTTTTATTGATGTTTACAACTAAGACTGTAATACTGCCTTAACCTGGAGGAAGTCTCAGATGGGCTGAAGCATTCTGGATACACTTCCTTCCACCTCCACCTGTGCCCTCTAATTGTTAATTACTTGTGATGAGCTTTTTCATAGAAAGGGTCTCAGAGCATATGAGATACATGCACACTCTGTCTTCATCCCAAATTACTATTTAATTGTGATGATCACTTTTTTTTCCTCTTCTAAAAAAATAAACAGGAGTTAAGACACCTGAGCTAGTGAGAACCTTCAGATACCAAGTCCATTTCATGCAAAACCCCACTATAAATTTTCACTCTTAGAGAATGATTTTAATGACATTTTCAGGAATTTAGCTTGCAAAAGCAAGGCTGTTACTGGATATTCAGAAAACAGAAAGCTAAGAGCTTTATTCATTACAACATCATAGCGTGCTGTTGGCATGACTTTTCCAAGTCTTGTACTCAAAAGTAGAATTTAAAAAATTTTTACAAGGTAGAGAAAGGGCAAGAAATTACTGGCAAAAGGGGTTGCACTGAGGTTATGGAATCCAAAATAATTTTGCTTGGCTGATCAACAGCTAGTTAGTTTTTCTGAATGCATCACAATCCTCATGTCAGAGGTACAAACTCATATTTGCCTTGCCCAGGTCAGTGAATCTCACAGATTTTATGAACAGAGAAGAATGTACGAACTGTATGAGCCCAAGGAGAGTGGGCAGCTCTCCAAAAGGGAGACACATCCTCGTTATTACAGTCAGCCTCAAGGAACCCTGTAAAACACCACCATTTCAGGTGTTAGGCAAAATCTCCAGCAAAGCCAAGAGAGGATTGCTTGTGTGGGAGGGACTGGAGAAGCAAGGCCTCTGTGCATGTGTGAGCACGTAGAGCAGGGCAGGAAAACAGTTGTTTATGCAACATTAAAGCTGAGAAATGAAGCAGTCAAGCAATGCAGCGTCAGGGGTGAATGCTCAGGTGCAATGTTGCCTCCTGGTATTTAAGTGTTGGTGATCACAGACTCACAGAATCACTGAGGATGGAAAAGATCATTGTTAGCCCAGCATCACCGTGTTCACCCCTAGACCATGTTCCCAAGGGCCACATGGCTTTAAACAGCTCCAGGGAAGTTTTGCACATCACTGTGACTCCATGCAATAACCGAGACCCATGAAATATGCTGTAGCTGGGGTGGTTCAGTGACAAGTCAACCTGTGCTTATCCTGCAAAGGGGAAGAAAAAACCGAAACAAAAAAGCAACACTTTAAGTTTAGACCTCATTCTCCACTCAGGAATTGGCTGTTTTGTGGTTCTAATCTGAGATGCCCCTCACAGCTGATTCATATCAAGGCAACAGCCCCTTTTCTAAAAGCACAGGACCACCTGAAAATGTTGCTGCAGATACTCCCTTGCAAAGTCCACATCATCCCTCAGGATTCACCTACACAAGACAGACAGGTCAAACACAGTCCCATGGCTTATAACACTGCTTTCTTTTCCCCCTGAGAAATGAGAATCTGTGTCTACAAAGGGATAGAGCTTCCACATCTCTTTGACTTTCAAAGTTTCTAGTTTGTTTTGCATATAGTTTCAAATGCTCAAATCTAATGCTGATCTCATTTTATTTTTCTTTCCTCAGTATCTGAGTGATATGTTTGGCTCAGAAATTGGATTGAACTATCATTTCAAGCGACTGCTAATTACAGTGACTGAAACCTAACACTTAATTCCAGCCTGAAAGGTGTGAATGGTTCACATTAAATATCAGATGAGATGAAACATCTCAATTTAGTCCACCTAAACATTTGCCAGATTTCTGTGCAGAATGCACGCATGAGCAAGATACAAACAAGACAGAGGAAATCAGATATCACCAAGCTCTCAGCAACACTCCAGAAACATAACTCACACCCCATTCATCTTAGGTACCTTGAAGTTCAGGCACCAATGGAGCAGATTTTGGGTGGGGCATCTAATCTGCAGAGAGTGGGCTTTTCAGCAGAAAATAAATTATTATCATAGAATCAGAGAATCATTTAGGTTATTTGTTAAGTTCTCTATTTTCACATCTTACAGGTGCTGAAAAACAAAGAGTTCTATAAATTTAATAGAGTATTTAGTAGGGCAATGCAAGTTAAAGGAACACTGGGAGTTGGGGACACATCTTCCAGGAACACAGATGTAGGCAGGGTCCAGTGACAAGTGGGGGCACTGGAGGGGCTTTTTCTTTCTCTCAGTAATCTTTTAGGATAGTGCCAAAGATGTCAAACTTGAAAGATGGGTTTCTTCAGCTAATTGCCATAGTCTACAGACACTGAAGCTAAGGCACATATTTTCAGAAGGGCTGAGAGATTCAATATGTTGCAAATTAAAGTAATAGCTTTGTTAACTATCTGATCACATTGCAGCAGTAACCCGAGGAACTGGGGCACAGGAACCACACTGACATGGAGTGGAGGATTAGATTCTGGGCTTCTCGACCTTGCCTGGGTGAGGTGAAAGAGATATTTCATCATTTTTGACCACTTACTTACAAAAATAAAGTAATTATCAGCCCAAAAAGTGGCATTTTACTATTTCCAAATAACATGGATTTAGATGGCCCATCCTCAAGTGCTCAGGTTTGAAACTTTTTACAGGCATTCTTCTGCCTGGTGTTAAACCTCACATTAGTCAGTTTGCTTCAGAAAGCTAAACACTGTCGATTGAGGGTGGACACAATGAGCTGGACAGACTACCCCAGTAATGCCACCTCCAACCATCCCAATAATCTCCCCGAGCAGGAAACGCCCAGACTCAGCATTTCAGGGGTTCAGCCACATCCCAGCAGTCATTTTTCCTGCAGCCCTGCTGCATCTGTGGCTCTTACACTGGAGCACATCTAACGCATCCAGCTGCCCTGGAGCCAGGGCTTTACCTCTGCTCATTCACCATAAAACCCTGTTGTTCTGTGGGAACATCTGCTCATTCGTGCTCCACCCAAACACCCCACACATTCTTCAGAAATTTTTCTTTCTACAAGTCTGGTTGCTTTTTGCCAGCAGCAATGTACATGCTTGACATGCTAAGAAAAAGTATTTAACAGGAGGGAAAGCGCGTTCCACATAAATTATTCTCACTGCAGGATGAAGAGGAGCAAACTAACACTGCTGTACTTTGGGAAAGAGTTTGCAAAAGGAAAGGAGCTTAACTCAGTCAGTTAAGGTGAAATACCTTCTATTCCCTCTCCATAATTTACACCAAAGAGGGTTTATTGTAATGAACCCAGGTCAGTACTGGACTGAGTGACTGTGTGGATGTGGAGCACCCTGGGAATTGCATTTCCCCAGGTGAATCCATGCCTGGGGAGAGGCCAGGTGGTGGATTTCTATCTGGGCTTCCACCTTGGCTTTAATGAAATGGGCTGTGTGGCCAACTAGAACTCCCTAGCTCCCTGGTGGTGATCCATCCCTGACACCAAAGACTGGATTTCCATGGAAGGTGAGGAGTCCTGCTTCGATGGCCTTGGCAGAAGACACTGCTGTGCCAGACAAATGTAGAGTATGGGGCTTATAGCAGTTTCCTATACTAATAGACCCACACATTCACAACTCCAGCCCAAAGCAGGATTTCTAATTCTGATTACTTTTCAGTCTAAGTCACCAGCTGGACACCTTTTTATTTGAATTTTCATTGTTTAATTTGGAGGATGCTTTCCAAGAGATGTTGACAGCTTTTCTTCACAACACCTAAACATCATGTAGTGTCACAATCCCAGCACCTAAGGTCTCAAAGAAAGGAAACAAAGATGACAGTGACCAGCCCTTTTCTTCAGTCACATTTAAGAAAATGTAAAAGTAATTTTTAAGACAATCTTCAGACATGAAAATAGCTGTAGGTTTAGCAAAACTAGATAATGGTTCAATTCTGAATGCACATCTCCCTCTTTCCTTCTCTCTGATGCTGATGTTGCTTGAAGTAGAACAGCTTTTTTAGATTTGTGGTGGTGACTGGCCACTCAAACGTCTGTGAGAGGTGCTATTTCAGACACTTCTGTTCTTCACACTTAATCTTCAATATGAAAGCAAGTGAGTAATACTTTAATACCCTATGTCTATTTTTGCTGGATTTGTTGCTAAAACTGCTCTTAAATGACCCAGTGCTCTTGCATGGGAACAGGCTGCCCAGTGAAGTGGTGCAGCCACCATCCCTGGAGGTATTTAAATACCTGGTGGTATTTAAAAGATGTGTAATGTGGCCCTTAGGGACATGGTTTAGCTGTGGCCTAAGCAGGGCTGCGTTAATGGTTGGACTTGATGACCTCAAATGTATTTTCCAACCTAAACGATCCTGTGATTTGGTGGTTGTTCTTTGGAGCTTAATTTTGAGCTTGCAGATTCTGTGTGTTCTTCTCATCAGGCTGCCAACAAGAGTCTCTGAGCAGACACACGCAAAAAGCCTTTCCTGGGCTTCTTGGTTTTAGTTTCACTATTTTATTTTAGCACTATTTTATTTAAGCACATGGCACCCAACCCCTGCCCTGTAAATGGCTGGGGTCAAAAATCAGGCTGTTGACAGCACCAAAGAATGTCAGGCAATGCACACAAGCTCTCCAGGACTCAGCTCTGACCTTCAGACCCCTCTACTTGTATCCCTACAAACCTTTTACTTAGTCCTCTGCAGAGTTACCCCCTGGTCCAAGAGTTAAGCTAAAGGGGTCATTCCTTGAGCCACCTTCAGCTGTTTACCCAAGAGTTGCCTCTGGTGGGATGCTCAGTGTCAGGGAGGTTTGGTGGACAGAGTTTCTGTAATACCTACTCAAACTGCAGCCTGTGCTTCTTGCCTTCACTCCTGCAGCTTCAGTAAATCCAGCTTGTTTTAATCTCTCATAATTGTGCAGTGTGTTTTTATTTAAATTTGCCTCCAGTCTCTTACCAATTAGTGCATCCAGGCACAAGGGATGGCGGTACCTCAGATCTTGCTGGACTGCCTCACTCATGATTTCATCATCTCCAGCTCCTAAAATGCTTCAGGTCAGTGCCAGAAGCTGAGTGAGTGTATTCCTCCCTCAAATTCCAGACTGTCCCATGAAAAGCCCTTTGAGATCACAAGGAGTACCCTGGAATGGCTCTGTGTGCAGGGAAGCCCTGCAATCACCCTCAGAGCATCTTATCAGCCACACTTCCTCTGTGACTCTCACAAGTGGCTCCCACAGGAAGTGAAGTGCTGATTTTGGCTTGCAGGAGAAAGTTAAGAGTGAACAACTGTTACTGTGTTGTTTGAATCCAGTTCAAGTTCCATCTCTGTCATGCTTAATAAAATGCTTAATTTCTCTGTGAGATTAAATGGGAAGTTCCACATGGATCTCTCTGGCTTCCCTAGAATCAGAGTGGTAATCACAGAATCCCAGAATAGTTTGGATTGGAAGAAACCTTAAACATCATCTAGT
Source organism: Drymodes brunneopygia (assembly GCA_013400955.1). Lineage (NCBI taxonomy): Eukaryota > Metazoa > Chordata > Aves > Passeriformes > Petroicidae > Drymodes > Drymodes brunneopygia. The sequence goes on from VZTZ01036321.1 coordinate 572,583, forward strand.
TCCAAACCTCTCTGCCATGGGCAGGGATGCCCAGGGCCCCATCCAACCTGACCTTGAACACTTCCACAGATGGGGCATCCACAACTGGGAAATGCTGACATTTCAGCCATGAACTGGGTTGACCAGGTGATAACTGCTCCCATACTCCAGGTAAAGTAGCAGCCCTTGTGAATGTCTTGGCCTCAGAGTTTGGTGAAACAATTTTCAAAATCCACTTCCCTGGCTCAAGATAGAAGATTTACTAAATTCCTTAGGAGTGCATACATTGCACAGGGTCAGACCAGCAAAAACCAGCAATGAAAGGCCAAGAGCACATTCTCAGCTTCTTACTTCATGCCTACGAATACTTTCATCATCTTCCTAATGCCTGAACCCCACCTGCCCTGATGCTGGAAATTGAGGGAGCAGTGAGTTTTTCTCCAAGTTCCCCCACCTTTCCCACCAAGAGTGCTGTTGAGGTAAATGGGCCAATGCTCTCCTCTCCAACAAACATCTCTGCAAAAGCAGCTGGTAGTTACAACCACAATGAGCACAGACACCAGCTAGAGATGAATAATTTTTGTACTCCTTAACTTGTCTGGAACTACAGATTCTGTCTGCAGTGGAAAAGTTCATCTTGGAAAAGTTCATCTTAGCAAATACATTCGTTAGCACGATTAGATCAACACCACCACAATATTCAATTTTACTTTGCCTTTGGCAGCAGCAAGGACAGCTGGGCAAAGCAGTGTTTAACAGGGTGCTAGTAAAGGCATGTCAGAAAACATCCTTTCCAACACGAGGCAGTCGCCCACAACAGACAAGCCATAGCAAAGGAACCAGTTTAGGTGGCCACTGAATAAATGAAAATCTTTCTGAGGTTATAAATGTGTGGGCTGGGTCAACACCCACCTTAGTAGGAGCCTCTCACAGCAGGGGCAGTTCAGTGCAATGGCAGAGGCATCTACAGGAGTTCTGCACACTCACAGGAAAATTCCACAGAACTGGGCATTGCTGGGAACTCCAGACTGTCTCGGGAGTTTCTGGAGACTGTTTTCCAGATGAATTAGCAATGCACACTCCTTGCAAAGGGCTTATTGGCCACCAGAGCAGGCTGTGCCTGTGTGTGTGCCACAGCCATGCTCACAGGCACAACTCTTCTCCCTGTGCACTTCCCCAGACCTGGCGGCAACTGTGTGCACCCCAATCCCCCTCAAACTGCTCTCCCAAAGCTGCTGCTGTGAAGGTTTCTGTTGCAAATGCTGTCTCATGTTATCTCATGTTATGTGTTGAAAAGCACACACTCCCTCCCCAGTGGTTACAGGCGCTCTACCTGTGCAAGCAGGTAATAGATGAGGTGCAAATGATGCAGTCGAATATCCTACACACTCAGGAATAGCTGCTTGGTCAGAAGGAGCTAACAAACCTTGCTGTGCCTGTAAGAAGTTTCCTCAAGCTGTTCCTTATACCCTACACACAGTGAAAAGCACCTGTTAGGTCCCAGTTACACACACCCACTCTGTAACCCATCTGGGAGATGTAAAAGCTACAGCAGTGCTCTATTGCAGCAAAGAAATTATTCTCCAGCCATGGCAGGGATCAGCAGAGGTCAGTCAGCACAGCAGCATCAGAGCAGCACTGGAGAATCAGCCTGTGAGCAGCAGATCCATTTGGCTTCACTTGGTGAGCTACAGATTATGGCAAGGCCAACTCAGCCAATGCACAGGCCACCATCAAAGGTCTGTGAAGGTTCCTGTCGTCATCTGAACTCCACCTACACAGGTTCACTTGTCACACATCAGGATAAAGGCACTACTGGCACTTTACCCATCTGCAATCCAGTCCACGTGCTGGCAGAAGGAATTGTCCTGCACTGACTCTGCCCCACCAGAGGATTCCCCAGTCCGTGGAAGCTCTTGCCCTTAGCAGCTTAGCCAGTTTTTCTGGTTTGCTTTGCATTGACATAGTGGAACAGAGCAGCTGGTGTGGCTCCTCTGGCTGACTGACTCTTACTCAGTTGCCTAGGAAAACTCTACAATGGGAGCAGATATGGAAGTCAAAAGATCAAGTTCAGAAAGATTTACCTTGGCCTGAGAAAAGCCAGAGATGGTCTTGCAAAGGACTTGGGCCAACAGCCTGAAAAGTCCATGTGGCAGAAGTTACCTTTTCCTCACAGTCGGGAGAAATTTCTAACCAGCATTTCAACTTCTGCTTTATCTGCCAGCCCAAGTGCTTTCATGGATCCCCTAAGCAGAAGATCTGTGCACTGCAAAGATATGCCTGGATCAGTGCTTTAGTTTCAAAGGCAGTAATTGAAACACAGGCAAGACCCAATAAAGGACCAAAGACTAAAAGGGCCTGGAGCAGAGTGGAGATGGCAGCTCAGCTGAGCACCACTTCAGGACCCCCACCTGAAATCCATCTGTCCTCCACAGCTGAGTGCCTCAGCACACTGCCTAAATTCCTACACAGGCCATCCAGCCTGTGGACCCAAGAAAGAAAGAGTTCTCTCCACCCTTTCTGCTTGTAAACATAAGCAAACCCTGCATTCCTTGCTGGTAAAAGAGAGGAGCTGATGAGTTACTGCATGGATACAGCCCCTGCAGGCAATCATCTCCCTTTGCTCTCTAAGATTAACTCATGTTTACACCTGCAAATCTTTTCCCCCCTGACAGATATTAAACGTTACCAAGAGGTCTTCAGAGTTCTCAAGAGGCTCAAGAGTTCCCAGGCTGCAATGCCAGAAAACAAAGCCAATTTAACTCATGATCTTTGAAACCCTGGGGCTTCACAAAACCCCTCATCCCATCTCCCACCTCCTAGCCACACAAAGACTATTCCATGAGCCTGTTCTGTGCTCTTGACCAGCAGAAGACTAATCTGCCTCTCAAAGAGCCTGCTGGGCTAGGAGTGAACAGCTCAGAGAGAGGGCTGGCAAGTCCCAGAGCTCAGGAGGGGCCAGGAGACCACATAGCCTGAGGCAGAGGTGGGAGGAAGAAGAGGGGTAAGCTGTGGTTTGTCCTAAGTGAGCTCTTGGATTGTCCCTGGATGGGGTCTTGGTTCTCCTATGAGAGGAGCCTGGGCTGTGCTGGGAGGGGCTCTCCTCTCCCTTCGGCTGTTCTCCATACCCAGGGATAGATAGGTCAGGTTTAGCAGCCTGTGCCGCTATTGCCATGTCAGGGGCAGCGATTTTCCCTCTCCAGCTGGGAACAGAATAGGAGGCAAGAAGCCACATGCTTCAGGAGGAGCTTGCAGCCTGAATCTGATATGCAAAGTGTCCCCAGGAGACAGCAGAAAGTGTCCCCCAGCATCAGAAACAGCATTCCCATAAGAGAAAAGTCTTTCCAGTCATACATTTCAAAATGATTTCTATCTGCATTGCAATGAATTTGCCACTGGCAGGGGTTGAAACTCAGGAGTTAATGTAGTGCAGGTTTATGGTGAATGAAGGCTTCTGGAGCCATAATTCACATTAATTGACAGGAGCTGTCTACAGGGCTATGAAATACGCACGTCGTGGCTGCAAAACAGGAATCCCTGTGAGCATCAGAAAACAAACAGTGCCTTTTGCTTCCAAGCACTGTGATTGCTGCTCTTTCTCACATCAAATAAAAACTTGTAGTTGCACCCAGACCTGAAATGATGTGTGAATAGTCAAAGATGCATCTGCAGCAAACCAAGGGAGCACAGGAACCACAAGAGGAATGAACGTGAGGAGCAGCAGACCATTCCCATCCATGGCCCACTTTGATCACAAAACACACAGAACAACCGGTGAGCTCAGGGCAATGAAATTCATCAGGCAATTATCATTTGTGTCACCCATTTTCATCACTTCATTTTAAAACAGGGGCCTATGGGGGCAAACTGGCTTAGCTCCATTGACTTGAGCACAATCATCCCCCTAAGGTTAATCTGTTTGGAAAATGCATCTGTTCTGTGAATAGATCTGCTTTTAATGGCTAAAGTGGACTTACAGCCTTATATATTTAGGAGAAGAAGTTCAGTTTCTTAGTGAGGGGATATACCCAAAGATCTTCACTGGGATTGCTGAGCCACGGACACATTTGTTAGAAATAGAGGTTTGTGATGTGAGACTTCAAATACTGTGTACAGAGGACTTCAAGTCAGCAAGGGAAACACTCTGAAAATCTCCAGTTTCTCAAAATGTGTCACCACATCAAAGCACAGCCATCCTGTGAAGATATTTGGGTTTGACAACATATTTGGGCAAGATTTTCTGGAAGCTGGAGGAATCTATATCCGAGAGGTATGTAATGGTATGGTGTAGATTTTTTTAATTAACTCCTTGAACCAAAACCAGTAATGTTTAAAAATTCCATTTTAGGACACCACTCTAAAACAGTTCTATCCTGCTCCTATGAAAAATGAAAACTATCTTTGAAGCTATGAAAGCTGAAACAAACAGAGTTATATGCTTACATCTGTAGCTGTAGGGGACAATGTTAGAAAACCAATGAACCCAGCTAATGTCAGTCAATTCTCACTGCAGTTGTAACTAGAGAGGATTTTTCCCCTCATTCCTTTCCCTATTAACGCCATTGAACACTAACAGCTTCAAGGAAATATACTGGGAAGCAAAGTCCTCTTTCTAGATTATACTCAGTGAGTGTTTTTCTTTCCACCACCAAATACATGGACACAAAACACCAGCCTTAAGGAAGGAATGTTCACCAGGTTTCTTGTCTTTTGTCAGTAATAAGTGACAACTAACTCCACCTGGCCCCACCAACCATCAATCAATCAATCACCTTCCCTGAGACCTGTGAAACCCCCATCCCTGGCAGTGTTCAAGGTCAGACTGGATGGGGCTCTGAGCACCCTGGTCTAGTGAAAGTGTCCCTGCCTGTGTCAGGGGGGTTAGAACAAGACAAGCTTTAAAGTCCCTCCCAACCCAAGCCATTCTAAGATTCGATGGCTCCATGACTTCCCATTGGCTGTGTTCCCCTCCCAGCACAGGCTTCCACCTTCAGCAGAGCTCCCACCAGACAAGGTGCTACAGAGCTCCAGGCTGGCAAGGCAAGGCCTGGGCAGATGTGGGTTGGGGCATGGCATGGGAATGGGAACAAGGTGACAGGTGGTGCTGCTAAATCTGGAAGACTGCGCAAGGTTCTACCAGATTTTTCCCTGAAATAAATCTTGCCATAGCCCTGCCTAAGTTTTTGGACCCAGGACCAGGACTGTACTTTACATTCCTTATGCACCATGAGGAGCAGTGGAAGGTCTTGTTGTTCATTCCCTAAACTAAAGGCAGGACTCTGCCTATGTCCTCCACACTGAGCTGGCCCTTATTCCCAAGAAGGGACCTGCCACATTCAACATGATCACCCAAGGGCTGAGATGCTGTCAGGGAGCTCACTTCAGGGGGATCCAGCCCAGACAGGACATCATTACTGAGCCTTAACTCATCCCTTTTGTTAGCACAGCCATTCTGCTGGTGGGCTCCTGTGTGAGTAGTGAAGTAAACAGTGAACCATGATTCCTTACCCAAAACTCCTGAGCCCAGCCCTGCAGCCATCACTCCCACAGCTCTTCCTCTGCTTACACAAGCAGTTCCATGAGTGGATGAGGCTGGAGGATTTTTGGGATGAGATCTCAGGTAATCCTGACCTGACCTGACTCATAAAGGGGGAGGAAGGAGCTCAATCCAGCTGGCTTTGGAGGCAGTGCACCTTGCCAGAGATACCTGATGCCAGTTTCTTTGAAAATGAAGAAATAATCATCTTTCTGATTAAGTTCAGATACTCTTGCATAGGTAAGGAGAAATGAGTCAAAGCTGAAGACACCATCAGAAAGGAGTTAGAAGAGGAAGACAGATGTCAGGACAAATTGTTTTCATTTGGAAGCTCAGCTGAAGGAGGTGTTAAGTTGCAGGAGTTTGGTGTTTGCAGCTAACGGCCTGGCTTGTGAAGCTTTCCTCTCCCACCCCAGCCCGGATGCTAAGTGAAAGCAAACAGGGCTTTTCACCCTTTTTGAACCTGATCCTGCACTATTCAAATCAGCCAGGCTTTGTTGTCAGCCCCCTTCCCACGTGGGGAGGGAACACAGCCCACTGTGCAATGCCTCGTCTGATGGCAGCAAAAAGAGCATTTCTGAAATGTGTCAGCTAAAATATTTGAACAAGCAGGTTTTCAAATCCCAGTGTGGACAGAAGGAGCTGCTTTTTAGCAGGTGTTAGCAGGAAAAGATAAAGCTGCTCAGTTGAAAATATGTCATCTTTCATTTGGAAATGTGTCAGTACAAGTGTGTTAGCACCTTTGTGCCAAGTCTGGACAAGCCCTGGAGGAGGAGAATGGCTGAACTGAAGAGGAGAGGGAGGTGGAACGTGCTCTGGAGGCAGCCGAGTGCTGCAGTGCTTTGGGTAGAAGAGAAAAAACAGCTATCCTCTAATGGGAGCATTTTTAAAACCAAGGGATTTGGGAGTTCACAACTGCCAACAGTTTTGCACCTTCCCCAAGCAAAGTTTGAGGATCCTGTTTGAGGCTGGAGTCCTTTCTGCGTTAGGATTCCTGAAACTGATGTTATTGTGGGCTCAGCAACAGTGGGACCACTACAGGAGCCAGATCCAGAGACAGAGAGGAAAGGGGTCACCCATCAAAAGCTCAAATCAATCTCTGCCAGAACCTGCTGCTATGACTGCTTTGGCATCCCAGCTGGCATTTTGGGTCCTGCACAATCACAGCAAAACCCCAGGCTAGGCATCTTCATGTCTCTCCATCAGTGTCCATAGCAGAACTTCAAGCTCAGGGTTAGCTTGGCTGGATTTTCTCTGTGTGCAGCCCAACTCATTTGGAACTTACCCAAGCAGCTGCTGATACAGCCCCGAAGAGACACAATAAAAAGCCAGGGGAAATGTACAAATTCTACTTAATATGGAACAAGGGACCCGTTAATCTGATCCCTGAGGAACTCAAATATATTTATTTTCATGACAGTGTTCCAAGAAAACAGCTTTCCTACCTTGGATCCACACTGCCTCTGTGCAGACATGCCTGAATACCCAGGTCAGCTCCCAACCTGCTGCTTGCAACCATATTTTGCATATTTTGAGCTATTTCTCTCTTTGGCACAAAAGATGGGTATAAACCTAAAGCACAGAGACAGCGAACAGCAGCAATGATGTGAGCTGGGATGTTCTGATTTCTGTTCTGTTTCCCATGGTTCCACTCCCATCACAACAAATCCAGTGCTACACATCAAGCAGGGGATTATTAAACATATTCTTGAGGTCTGAATGGACTTACAAGTAATAAATGGCAGAAGTCAATGCCCCAGTATCCAGGACAGATTTCTAGAGCTATATCCCAACCCACAGATGCAGGAAGAAATATTTAGCTCAAGTACAGACTGAGTAGAACTCTGAGAATATTAGTCCTGATGGTCCTCTGATTATTAGCACAGCACTAATTACTGCCATGGCAGCTTTCAGTTCAGCTTTTCCTTACAATTCTGTCCATTATCTCACAGTTTCCCAAGCAAAAGCATTGCAACCTCCCCTGCTTTGCTGCACAGCCCTGCCAGGTTTCCCAACCCTCCTCTCCATCCCTGATGCCACGAGTATCCGGATCCTGCTGTGCCGACCCCACACTGGGGCAGCTGTAATTGTGTTGCCACAATATTGGATTAACAACAGGGTGACTCTGAAGGTACAACTTGTTTTTAATTTCCTATTCGATGAAAAAATATTTGCTGAAATCAATTACATTTTTATCATATTTAAGAGAGGTGATCAAAGTTCTGTTACTGTGCATGCCCAGAGCTACCTCCTCCTTGGATAAAACAGGAAAAAACAATTTCCTGCACAAATCCACTTGGGATACACAAGTTCCTTGAGCAGGGAATTCTAACAGCATGAAATGTCAGAGTCAATTGAACCTGGTGTGCTAACATGATGTACAGCAGCCACTGGCACCTTCACCAAAAACACATCCCAAGGGAAACTCTCAACACCATGGCAGCCACGGCACCATGCCAAGAAACAACAAACTGGGATTCAGCTGCTTCCTCAGGGTGAGGAAACTCAAAGACATTGCTTCCATCAGCCTGCCTCAAACACCATCCTGGAAAAGCCTAAAGGAGAAACCTCCAGCACAGGAGTCAAGGCCTCTTTGCAGCCAAGAAATTCCAAGTGACCAACACAAATGAGAGCAGGAAAGGAAGAGCTGCCTGAGGCCTCTTGACTGCAGCACTCAGCCCTGAAGAAAAGGAAAATCAAAATAGTTTAAAAAATCAGCCCATTAGGAAATACAAGATACCCTCAATTCCTTACTACAGTGGTTTTAATGGAATGACTCAGACAGACACCAAAATCCCCTGAAATATTTTGTAAAGGTAATGCATGGAACAGTTTTCAAAGAGCAGGCAGTGAGTGTACAGGGTGCTTAACCCTTTCCAGCAGTTCTGATTTCCATTTCTTTTAGGCGCAAAAAGTAGTTTTCAGAGGCAAATGAAGCCACTTCCAAAGAAAACACTTCTTCCTGGGACTACGGAGAGCTAACTCAAGCAGCTGAATGGCAGCAGTGTCACTGCAGAGGCACAGCAGGGTGGCCATGGGGTCCAGCAGAGCAGGGCCAGGCTGGACATGCTGGCTTTCCTTTGCCACAGCCCACAGCTGGCAATGGGATCCCCTGAGAGCTCTGGACAGGCCACTAGTGACACTGAAGGAGAGGGAAAAAAGGTCTGTGGTTACCCCTGAACCAAAACTGCTTTTTCTCCATGAAGGAAATGTTCTCAGGAGTTTTGGAGAAATGGTTTAGGAGGATCATGCCATCAACCTGAGCACAGATGAAATAACACAGCAGTGCAAGCTCAGGCATGGATCCAGGCCAACATGCAGGACCCTACAGAAGAGGGACATCTGAGCAGATACCAACCCACCAGTACATTCATGATGACAGAAGACTCACACCAGCTCTCTCCCAAGCATGATGATACTCTCTGACCTCCTGCATAGGTTCAGCAGGTCCAGGCAGCTTGAAACACACTGAATATATTCTCAGTAGAAGAGAGCCCCTGTTTTCAACCTTTTAGCTTAAATGGACCACACAAAGGGTGAGCTTCACATCACAATCCATGGTGGGAGGTTAAGTTAGTCAGCCCAAACACCAACCCCACAGAGGAGGTCACATTGGTCCTCCAGAAGTCCAGTGACTCAAGCAGGTAACAGGAGCTCCTTCCCCTGAGACAAGCAGCTCTTCTAAGCCATGAAGGGACAGATTTAAATATGTGGAGAGGGCAAGACAAAGCCAGTGTGTGTCATCCCTGTGGCTCTGAGTCAAGGCAAAGCAGCTTGTCCGCCACTTTGGGACATGGGAAGGGGCAAACCCTGTTATCACACCAGGATGAGCCTCATAGGATGTAACTGAGCAAGTTATACCTCCCAGAGTAAAACTGAACAAGCCCTTCAGATGCTGTGGCCTTTGTGTGGCTCAGTCCTTCCCAGTGCCTACATGGTGGAATCAAAGCAGGCAGATTGAGGGGCTCATTGCTGACAAGGCAAAGGAAACTTACAGGGGTTGAACGAGAAAAATAATGCAGCATGAGTTGTTTAAAGCAACTTTATCCTTTGCTGTGAAGGGGGGCTGGAACTCCTGTGGGGACCACAATTCCATAATTCCACAACAGTACAGGGGACCACTGTTCCTGACTGGCAAATATAAGCACTCCTGCAATAAAATGAGAGTAATAACAACTGGTATTGGCCATTTTAAGGAAACTGAATGAAATAGAACTCATTTAGTCTGAATATCAGCTGCTATTTCCACAGTTTCCTTAATAATGGAATAATTTGTCAAAGGAAATTAAAGAAGTCACATTTCAGAAGGTTTTATGGACACTGGATGAAAGAAGACAAAATATATATTAAATAAGTTATTGTATTAATAGAAGGAAATGGAGAGGTTATTTCTTTTTTCATTCCTACTTTCTGTGCATGCTCAGCCTTTTACCCAGAGGGATTATCTCTCTCTTTCCACGTTAACATTTAGACTGCATACTTCTCTGAAAGATACAATTCAGTGAAACACAAAGTATTGAGCTTCATACAAGAGTAAAGGGATGAAGTTCTGTGACCTCTGTATTTTATAGGGGACAAGCCTGGATGATCTAATGGGCTCTCCTGGTCCTACTGGCTGTTACTCCATCAATGAATGACTTTTTAGAAGTGATTTTTATTTTTGGATCCTCTGCAATTCTTTTTGCATCTTTCCTCGGAGATAAGAGATTTAGGGAGACCAAGATGAATTAAAGATCCATACAACAACAAATAAACAAATATGCAGTGTTTTTGCTGACAAATTGAGGGTATCATGGATCAGCAGTTTTATTATGGTCACAGAGAGAAAAGATCAAAAGACAGATCAATGCATCAGCTTTTAGTTGGTTTTAGATGGCATGCTAAGGGATTAAGAACTCAAAGGATTTCCCTTCAATCTCAGAGAGTTTCCAGAACATGTAACAGTTTTAGGTCAAATTACAATAATTAACTTGAGATAGTGTGTTGACTGGAGAGGAACTTTGCCAAAAACAATTTTGCACATCACTAAATACTGACATTCGAATTCAGAAGGGAAACTTGCTTTAGCTCCCACAAGTTTATACAGGTTCAACCATTAAAAGCGAGGTTGGTCTTTGCAAGAAAACAAGAACTGAAAGTTGTAACGCTTCCCAAGTCAGATGGGGAGTAGTCCCAAGAGGATGATGTATAATGTAGCAGAAAGAATGTTTAAAAATACATGGGATCATGCTGCTCTATGGATATCCATGGCCTCTTAAAAGTCTGATAATTAATTAGCAGCAGGATAGGTAATCAGTGCTTCTGTATTCTTTACAAGATCTTCAGGAAACTGGGAAACATAAATGCCAGGGCTTATTTTTAGTAGGCAACTCATCTTTGATAATGAATAGCTGGACATGTTGCAGGAAAAGAAAATACTACCTCAGCCCAAAGTTGAAATTCTGCATTCTTATTAAAGAACTGATGTATCTCAGCCAGGTGGAATGGCCTGGCTGCAGGAGTCACTGGGTGATACCACATAACCTGCATTAGATAGAGAAATAGGCTGTATTAAGAGGAGAAACAATTTTAAGGTCACATGTAGTTGGTTTTTAAATAGAAAATATGCTTTTCCTGTTGCTACATACCCTAATGAGCAAGCACAGGGGAGCTCAGATATCTGCATTGGCCAGACCTAACTTGATTCAATTTCATTTGAACCCACATTCCCCAAACTTCCAGCTGTCAATACTTCCTATCACCCCTGCAGGCTTCTTCACCCCTTTAAGAGGAGACGAGGCAGCTGGAGAAAGTCATTTCATTAAAATAAAAAAAAAAACACAATAAAACCCGCAAGAAACCAAAAAACAGGCATCCAGGCTCCAACTTGAAGAATTAGACAGTCCAACAATCGCTGGGTCAATCCACATTAAGGCGAACAAAGAGCAGACGGCAACAAGAAGATGAGTTAAATGGCTCGGTGGCTGCTGCCTGTCCCTAATTCTCTGTTGACTTTCGGCAGCTCCTTGTCACAGGGGGGCTGCAGCATTTGACCCCCCGTTTCCAGGCGCGGCCAGGGAGCTGGGGACACATGCGGCAGCGCTAAATAGGCGGCTCCATCCCCGCATGCCCCGGCCCTGCCATGGGTGACTGCTCCCCCGAGTCAGCCTATCAGGAATTTATTGCCTCTTCTCCATCACTCGGCAAAGAAACTGTCTCACAGATGCTGGCATTGTAACTCATGCAGTGTCACCGTGGGGTTCTCCGGCATTGTGTCCCCGCACAATGGGGCGGCATTCAGGGGCTGCGAAGGTAGCCCGGGGCCGGGGCTGTGCCGAGGGCTCTTTGTTGGAGCTCCCCGGCCCAGGGTATCGCCTGCCCTTGCACTCCCCTGCGCTGGAGGCAAGGCCCGGAGAGGAGCTGGCAGGAAGGAAGGATTTTCTGCCTTTTGTGGGCTCTTTCTGTGCTATTTTTGTTCTCCAGGACAGCTTTTGTTGCCCAAGGTAATGATCCTTGGCCCTTATTCATATCTCTGCTTTTGTCCGGGGCCCTTTGTAGACGATGTGCTGGGGGTGAAACCCGCCAGACACTGCACCAGGGCCAGCCCCTGCTATGTGTACAGCTGTAAATAACTGGCTGTGAGCTATCTGCTACGAAATCATCCTTGTCAGAGCATTGGCAGCAGGTTGTGTAAAAGGTTACACCGAGACACAGCAGATGCATCCCGGCTCCTGAAAGCAGCCCCAAAACACACCCCACTGACCCCAGAGGTGACCCCAAGGGTGATGAGCAGCATCCTAAAGGCTGGTCAGGACAGGGCTGTCCCACAGCCATATGCTGATGTCCCCAGGGCTCCTTTGAGTACAGGCACACTCCTGGCTGTAGGGAATGGAAAAGCAGTTCCAGGAAAGATATAAACCAAAGCAAAATGCTCCCCTCAAATTCCTGCAGAACCTCCTGGGATGATGTTCTCAGCCCTTCTGAGTGCTTCTCCCCTGGTGCCTGCAAAGGGATGAGGGACAAGAAACATGCACACAGTGGTCTTTAGGCACGCTCATGTGTAAATATATAAAATAAAGATTAAAAATTAAAATAACTTCATTCCTTAAAAGAAGAGGAGCTCCAAGGCCTCATGTTTCCCTCCCAGTGCCAGCACCAGTGGCATCCTCACCACACTCAAGGCAGAAAGACAAAATGCAGGGGACAGTCTGCTCCTCACTGGAGCCTCCCTGGATGCCCAGGGCCAGCACTGCTCTGGCTCCCAACACAGAGCTCTCAGAGCTCCTCCCGGCCTCCAGACCCGTGAACAGTCGTACAAGTTCTCACTTGCATACAGTTAAGCATACTTGTTTTTTCTTTTTCAAGTTCAAGGCCTCAGAGTGTAAGCTCCGGAGGGTAGGGAGGCTCTGCTGTTCAGGCATCTAAGCCACCACACCCACCCGTGAGGAGGAGGGATTTCTTTTTTTTTTTTTTAAATAATATATGTATTCTTTTTTAATTTTTTTTAATCTCCCATCCATCAGCTCAACAGCAAAAATGGTGCCAAATGAAGTCTTTCCACTCATGCAATTTTTGTGGTCTGAAATTCACCACGTGTTTAACCACGACTCCTTGGCCAGTCCCTGCAGCACCCAGGTTCCCAGGTGGTCCCTCATCCCAGCACCAGCCAAGCCTGCAACTGTTTAGTTTCTAAGCTCAGGGCAGTCAGGCCAGAGTGGATACAGGCCAAATATAATATAGACACACACAGGCCTATATTATATAAAATACATACACACACACACACACGTATTTTATGTATATGCATATACATATGTATATAAAAATATATAAACTCACACACAATGTGTGTGTTTAAAATAGAAACCCCCAACCAGAAAATAAAATATTTTACTGCAAAGTGAATGGATTTTTTTTTTTAATGCTTAGAAAAATGTGTTAAAATATAACTAGAACATTAATGAATCCCTGTTCAAATGCCAATTAAATACAGGGCTTCTTACTGACTGCACAAAAAAATTTTACTGTTTATTGATATCACTTCTAATAGGAAAATATAATTTGGAGTGAAATATCATACTTGCTACAGAATGGGCCTAAGTCTTCAAGGCCCACCAAGCTGTCCTCAGCAGCAAACCTATGGCATGGAGGGTCCAGAAAACTCATGGCAAGCTTGAAAATCAAAACTGAACTGGAGCACACAAAGTTCACCCTCCTGGCAGGATCCTTTAGTCCTCATGAAACTGCATGAGCTGGGCAGTTTCCTCTGAGCTTGATCTGGGGAAAAGCTTTCCCTCCAGACCAGCTCCTTTTTCCAAACTTTCCCTTTAAACAGGTGCCATCCACTGAGGAGAACTGCCAGGTGTGCCCACAGACAGGGGGACCTCCTTGAGCAAAGTACTTATCTGGAGGTCCCAAGCTGCTGTCCATGATGGTTTTGCTGGAAAGGAGGATTCCTGTGCTTTACAGACCCTGTTTGATGGACAGAGCCTGGAGGAGGTTGGCAACCCAGCCAGGAAAGGGTTCTTGAAGAAGGTAGGCTTTGAGGTCTCAGACCTTCAAACAAAAGCCACAGATTGTGTGGGCAGGTTTCCTGAATCACTACATGTTATTAGGACTTTCAGCTGGGAAGGGGAGAGACCTGGACTGTTCCACTGGCAATTTAATTATTTTATACAAATGGGAACATCTTTAAAAGTTTCAGAGTCTGGGAGAGGCTTTGAGAGCTTTGTTTGGACATTTCTTTGGGAAAAGCAAGTTCAAGTTCCATCAAGCAGAGGAAAATCAGTCCTGGGAGTCTCCCATATCCCACATGGATACTTTATAGGCCTGGGCATGGGGAGGAGTGAGGAAAGCACAGCATGACTGCTTTCTCCAGCTCTTCAATGGACAGAAATTATTAACTCTTCTTGTGCATCAGACCAAGTCCAATCTTTGAGCCTCCAGCCATAGCAGACACCTCTAGTCCTTGCAGAAGTAACTTCCAAAGGCAATGGCAGACACTTCTCTGAGGGGGTGAGTGTGATAAGGGCCCCATTAAGCTTCCCCTGTGGTCAGTGGCCAGAGATGGGCTTCTCCAGAAGGCCAAGTACCACCACTGAAGGTGCAAATTTCCCTCCAGAGGGGTGTGTCTCTTCTTTCTGAAGGAAGAGGGATCCCTGTCCACCAGAATGCAAGGAACAGAGTGCAAGGAACATCATCTGGTGCTGAAAAATAGATTCATCAAATGGTCTTGGTCGGAAGAGAGCAATCTGGGCACCAAATCTCAGTGTTTCCTCTCCCTTTCCCCTCATGAAATTCATTAATATCACTCTGTATGTGTGGATGTTTGGTTTTCCTGCATAAAGATTATTCACACACTGACCTGTAACTGGTCAGAGGAGAGCATTAACATATGTAAAGGATTCAGCCAAGCTCTTGGAAGCTAATGGGAAAGAAAACAAGCTAATATGCTGACATAGCACTTTAATAAGGAGTAATCAAGAAAAAGAGCAATGTTAACATGGCTTGAACAATACATGAATTATGTAATGCTGACACTGAAATGCCTGGAAAATGGTGGGAGGAATCCATTTTCCTTAGAGTTCAGAAGATGGTGCCCTGGACTAGCTGGGAGGGGCAGCCTGCCAGGACAGGACAGCAGAACCTTTCCAAGTCTAGTGAGTAATTAGTTTTCACCACTTTAACAAAGGAAGCTTTCAGCATGTAGGTACAAGGATGGCAGAACCTGAGGAGATAAAAGGAGAAGGCCAACATGAACAGTCAAAACAGGCCAGTCTGAGTCAGTTTGTTATGGTGGATATACCTGAGATCAACCAAAGGTGATTTGGAGATTCCTTAGGTAATCCAATGCAGCAAACCCAGCTAATGGCTGTGCTCTGGTTTTGTGCAAGTAGAAATTCATAATCGCAGCTGCATTGGCAGGAAAAATACAGTAAAAATAAATTTGCTTTGTACAACTTAGTCTAGAACAACAATGTAAATAGTGAGGTTCCTCAGGGGAGAACTTTTTATGCTAATTTATTGAGCACAGCTCATATTGATCAACTTCCCTTACACACCCAAGAGATCCAGGTTCATTAACTCAGGCTTTTCATCAGCAGTTCTTGCCAGGGACCAAGGGTGCAAGGAGAGCAAAGGAGTCCCAGCCATCAATGACTGAGTGACAGTCCCTCCATCAGCAATCAGAGCAAACCCACTGAATTGCTGGAAAGAATCTCACTCACTTCAGTGGTCTTTGGATCCCATCCCAAAGGGAAAAGCAATTTCCAGAACAGAAATATGCCTGCCACCGAGCTCATTTATTGCTCCTTTGTTAAATGTGCTGTAAAGACTCACATAATAAAGTTCCAGAAATCATCCAGTATCAACAGGTTTCAGCTGGAGTGATTAACCAAAGCACAGGAACTTGGAGAGCAAGTGTATTAATGTCTCCTGGCCACTAAATCTTTCTTGCCAAGCAATAAAAGAGCCAAAAAAAGATAAATAATTAGGAAGTTAGAACAATGACTCCAAATCCCAGAAGGGGTTCACTAATTGTTTACAGAAGATAGACTGCAATGAGGGGATGATTAGAAATATGTCAGCTGCAGGACTTTGATAGCAGCAAATCTGTCTTGGCAGGAGGAGGAATAGACTACAGAGAGGAACAGCTACAGCAAACAGGCAGAGGATAAAATCCTCAGTCTCATGGATTTTGCAGTCCTGCCCACATCTACTACGTGGGTCTAAATGTAAGATGGTATTAGACATATGCCTGAAATTTTGCATAATGAGAAACAAATTAAAAAGAATTGGACACCTCGTGGAGCCACAGTGTTGCCTTTCAAGCCAGCTGGGACCATCCATCCAGCTGATGAAGCAGAGACTCTCCTTGGGTGCAGCACTGCACACAGCTCCTGCTGCAGCAAATGCTGGGCAGCAGGGACCCAGGGCAGCTTCTGCCAGTGCAGCCCTGGGAAATGAAGGCAAACTTGGGCAGATTCTGGACCTTGGTGTCCTTTGTATTAAAGGGCAGGGGACAAGCACAACATCCAGGGTGCCTGATCCATGTCACTAGTAGCTACACAGTAAAGTCAATTTTTACAATAAGTTTTGCACATTTGGGCCAGTGCAATATATCCAGGGCTGTGATGCTCCACAGTCCCTTCTCTTGCCTGGCTGCAGCCCACTGGTCTGTTACCATCCAGACCAAGCACAGGGCAAGCTTACAGGAGTGGGTGCAGGATGCAGGGCCACTCTACCTGTCCAAAAAGTAAAGACCAAGTCAAGACTACCATACACATGTTCCTCTGCCTGTTGCATCTCCCCTCCCCAGCTGTGCCAAGGCACCACGTACAGAAGCTCAAGGCATCTTCAGAAGCACAGCCAAGCAAACACACACACAAACATCCCCTTGCCAAGAGGCTGATAATGTTTTTTCTCTCTCTTCCAGGGCTTCCAGATCCGATTGGCTCTGTTTCTATGAGATTCTTTATTTTTCTAAATTTCAACACTGCAAACCCTGCCCGAAGGCTGTTAAGCCATTTCCATACATGCCAGCACTCAAGTGCTGGTCACAGCAGTAAAGTGTGGGCTCTCAACAGAGAAAGGAGGTAGGGATGAGTTGTATTAAATTCTAAGAGGGTGCTTTAATGAGTCCTCTGGGCATAGATCCATGAAGCTTGTTGAACCCCAGCCTGACCAACCCAGCTGGTGTGCCCCATCACATCCCCCCAGACCAGGCAGTCCCAGGCTCTCCAGTTAAACTGGCCAGACAAGGCATTTTGCTCTGCTCTAGCCCCTTCAGCCACACAGACCTCATAGCTGGTACTGGGAATTTCTGCCAGGGACTTCAAAGAGGGCAGGATTCAACTCATCGTTTGAAGCCCAGCCCCGTTCCCTGTCCTTAGGCAAGCAGAGGAGCCATGAGAACAGCTCAGAAACCTCAACTGCTTCAAAGCACATCTGCCAGCCTTGGGAATTGAGAAGTGCCCTACAAACACACCTCCCCCCTGCACCTGCAAAGCAGTGGAGACTCTGAGAGTCCGTGCTGCCTGAGATGAGGTGGATGCCCGTGCCCTGTTTGCCAGCTGCACAGTCCTCACATGTCTGAGTCCCTGCTACTCCACATCCCATCCCAGCCCTTCCCACTGCATACTGCCACAAGAGCTGTGCTAGTCCAAAGGCTTTACCTGAATAAAGGCATAATCCTGTGGAGGATGCCTGGCCTGAGAGTTCAGCTTCCCTGAGAGCAGTGGTGGAAAAACAGCACTGAAATATTTTAGTAACATGATGGCAATCTCCTCTCAATTAATAGTTTATTGCAGTAATTTGGCCTGCTTTGCTGCTTGTAGGTCGTCAGTATGAAGTCACTCTCCCCCAAAGGGGCTCGTAATTCAGATGTTTTCCCTCCATGTGGTGCTCCTTCCCACATCCTGTCCCACCCGAGCGCGAGGTCAAGCAACGTCCTCATTTCCCTGGGAAGTCCATGGGAGCATTTTACAGATGAAGTGATATGGTGCCTAAAAATCCAAATAAAACAGGATGAGGGCCTGTCCTCCAGACCTGGGCACACAGAATAGGCTGGACAAGTAAAGGCTCTCCTCATCCCAAGAGGATGAGTTTTGGGAACAGCTCTGTGCTCGTGTGCTCCCCTGATGGTGCCAGAACTCCCTCTTGGCCAGAGTTAAGGCAGACCAAATCTGTGCCGAAGGCATTTCCTCACACTGGAGCTGTGGAATGGTCACAGGCCAGGGCAAAGACCAGGTATTGGCCACTCATGTCCACCAGTAGCCATGGAGCAGTGGGACCTGCCTATACTGACCTCATGCTGCCAGGTCAGTGTGTGACTTGTTACAGTTTAGAAAAGCAAAGGCACCACATTTTCTGTATGAAAAAGGCCCAAAGGGAAATTCTAAAGGAGTCTTGAGACACTTCATGACTCCTTGGAGGAGCTGGTCCAGGATGCCACTGCATGAGGCAGCATGTAGCCTTGGGGAAACCTTCCTTTGGTCTCTGGGACTCTGTTCCCCACTATCCAATGGGAAAAACCAGCACATTCCCTTCTCATGGGGGTTGTCAGAGCTGTACATCAAAGAACACAAGGTGTCCAGGCACTGTGGGGATGGGAGCCACACGAGCACCCGACCTGAGATGAAAACACAAAGAAATGCGTTTTCAAACAGAAATCATCTAAGTCAGTTTTGTCATCTCCAACTTCAAAGGTACAAGCTCCAATATTTTGTCTGCTTGGGAAATGGGAAAACATTCTTCTTGTCCAAACCAGGTCCACGCCAACAGCAGGCAAAATGTTGGCCTATTTAATTAATTAACATAGTTTTTAATTAAGGCTCTAAATTTCACCCAGCCTGGTTTAGGGCATGTCTACACAGATGGGAGCAGACACACACGGGCTCCTCTGTCTGCCTTCCAAGCCAGCTTGACTTGAGCTGCCTTCAGCATCACACTGAGCTTGCATGAACTCTCTGGCTACTCGAGGGGAGCTAAACAGGCTCCTAACAGGCAGGGTGGAATATTTCAGCCCAGCACTGCATGAACATGGCTTCATCGTTTCTTGATGAAGCTGACTTGTGCCCAGTTGGCTTGCAAGAGCAAGAGAGTTCACATCTGTTTGCATCCATCCATACAGGCATGTCCTTGTATGCCTGCTTTCAAGTTTACTAAATATCTTTTTACTTGGCCACCCACTGCAGGAAGTATTTTCATGACAGCTTTTAGGAACTGCAGTTTTCCGTTTTACTGGTTCCTTGCACTGTACAAAACCAAATTACTGTGATGTTCACAATAATCAGCAAAAAATCAGGAATAGAAACATATATTGTTATATCAGCATTAAACAGCAACAAATTAATTACATTTGTAGAATGTTTTTGTTTCTGATAATCACAGGTGTTATGTACAACACAGGTTTTATTTCATATGGGGGTGTATGCAATGATCTATTATTTTGTCAGATTCTTCTAAAAATAGCACATTAATCAGTACTTACTTCAATAAAATACTCAACCAGAGTAAAATCTACAAGACATGGAAGTATCCATGGAATGGATGCAGTCACAGGGAAACAAACCATTCCCATTTCATCTGTATTAATGTTCAGCCAAGTTCTGATAAGCACACACATGAAATACAGCTGAAATAATCTCAGCATTTACTATGATTAGTTTTCAGCACAGGCCATGGATTTGTTCAGAGTGAACCCAGTCATTGGGAAGGAATCCTCTGGACATGGAATAATAGGAAATACACAGAGTGTACAGAGGAAAAACCTTTTCACAGGAACACAAATAATTCAAAATTTGCAGGGACATAATTTACAATGAATGAAGTAATTTACTCAGGGAAGGAGGAAACCTGCAATAATTCATTTGAAGTGGCTTTCTTTGCAAAAACACTGTCCAAGATAAAGCTTATCAGAGGCATTCTTACAGCTTGTGTGTGCAATTGAAGTAGTCTGTGGAGTATAAACTGGCAGTTATTCTGATAGAAAACATACAAGCAAATTAAATATATTTAACCATTCTCTGTCCACTGCTGGAGTAATGTCAGTGCTCCTTGTGACTCTCAACCAAAGATTTCGTTATGACATTGGTATCTTGATAATATTGCCAAGAAAAAGGAAAATTAATGTTCCTACCAAAATAACACAGTCACCAAAGAGAGAAATTATAAGGAGAGGCTGCTGGGGAAAATAAAAAGCCTAGGACTAAAAAACATGCCTAGTAGCACTATGACTTTCTTCTCAACAGCAGCATTTGCAGTCCTTTATTCAAGGCAGCCTCATAAATCCAAACACATTGGCATTCCCAGGGGACAGCAGCTTTCAGAGCTGTTTTGTGAGCAGAGATTGGGTAGATTTGCCAGTCAAACTGGAATGTTTTGCTGCTGGTGTCAGTGCCAGGGAGCAACAACGCACACAGGGATCAAGAGAGACGTCACCATCAACCTTCATTCCTTGCAGGAACACAAATTGGAATTGCAATAGTGCATCAAAGCAACATCCAGCCTGTTACTGCTGTTGAAATGAAACAGATGTTTCATAGAATGATAAACAGAACAAGCCCACTTAAACTCTCCTGGTTTATATTCCTCTTGTAGCCTATTTCTCTGCTGTGTGCCTGTACTATTCAGCCTACCAAAACCCCCCAAAATCAGTAAGAAGCCTGCAGAACTGGCCCTACTGGAGATCTCCCTCCATCCTCAGATGCAGTGTGGATGGGAGGTAGGAAAGGTTAATTGCTTGAGCATCTGTGTGGGGGCAGGAGATGTTTCTGCACCACCAAACCCTGACACAGCCCCCAGGCTCAGAGAGACAGGGAAAATGTGATTTGCTCTTCTCTCACGTTTGCTATGGTCCACTTCTTGGAGCTTAATCCAAGCTCGTCAGAGCTCACAAAGAAATAAATTAACAAGGCTGGACACTGCAGCTGCCAAAACAAAAGTTTATTTCACAGTCATGAGAATTAGAATTATTTATGGGCTCAGCCAAAATCTTCTCTAAGCAGACGAATTTCCTGATCATCTGTAGGGGAAAATATCCCAGTTATAGAGAGGACTGTAACTAAACAGTTATTCAGGTTTGGCTGAAAGGATTTGGCCTGGAGGGAGTACTGATTTTTGTTTGGAGTTGATGTGTCTTACAAGACTGAGGGTTTGAAGGGCTGGGGGGGGGGGAAGGTGAACAAGAGGACTTGAGACAGTTCAACCAACAAGGTGACCAGGGGAACTGCTCTACACATTGACCACAGCTTAAGTAATGCCTCTAACTGGGATATCCAGTACGTTGGATAAATTTCAGCTTTTGGCCTGAATAGTGGAGTTTAATGCAAGGGAATGAAGAGACACTTGCTTAAACCAACTTCTCATTTGAGGACCAGCCCCATGGGTCTTTCCTGGGGACACTGAGTATCTGTATGGTATCTGTATTTTCATTAGCTTCACAGTACCTTCAGTCATGTCCTATGTCTATGTTTCAGCTGGGTGCCCAGTGCAGGCTGAAGCCCAAGCTCAGTAGTTGTCTTAATTGCACAAACTCCAGCTCACAATCAGGTTCAAGACAATTTTTGGGAAGCAAAGATTCCAATGTGTAACCACTCACAGCATAGGCAGCCTGTCCACAGTGTGCTCTCCAATCCATCACCTTTTATTCCTCCATCACGGTTAATCAGCCTCAAGGACCTCAACAGCACCTGCCATTCAGATAGCTAGAAAATATAAGTTAATCTGCTGTTGTAGAGCAGGAGGACACGTGTTTGCAGACATTCAGGTCATGTATCTGCTGTAGAGGTGCATACCCAGGTGAAGAAAGAATCCAGCCTTTGCTCACAGTTTGTTCCCTGCCCCAAAGGATGGTCTGGCCCATCCTGCCTGCTCAAGGGACACAGATGCACTGAGGATATCTGCAGGGCTGACAGATGCTTTCTGCTACATCATCTTTGCTCCTGTGGCCCAAGCAATGGGGGCTCATCCAGACACACTCCTCTGCCACATAAAGGGACATGAAAAGTGAAAAGCAGATAATGTTGTTTCCACAGCACTCCCACAAGCTTGTGCAAGAACATGTTGTAAGTGACTGTTAGTTTGGATTAGTTCTTCAAAAGCCCTTTGTAAGGTGCTCATTCTCTGCACATCAATAAGGAGTGGCAAGAGGTGGATTTTTTTGATGCTGTATTTCTTTGTGAGCTTGATGTTTGTCCCCCATGAGCACGTAAGTGTGGTGGGAGCTGCAGGTTCTGCGGGTTTTCCCACCTTCTATGTAGGTGAGTAGGTATTTGTTGTCAGCTAGCACCAACCCACAGCTGCCTTTCCTTGCTGCCTCTCAGAAAACCACACCTGTGCCACGTCTCCCTACGGGGTCCTGCAGAGATGTCTCTGACACGCTGAAGTTATTACACTGCAGAAACAATTCTGTCCTTCCTGGAACTGAATGTAGCTCCACATCCACTGTCAAGCTCTACACAAATCTTCCTCCAGGATTAATTCCACTAGAAAATACCTGTTGGCAGTTTTCTGTCTGTTGTCAAGCTAGAAAGTTTTTCCATGGTTTTGTCAGGAAAGTCTTGTCCTTCCATCCATGGACTCTATCCCCTGCCAACCACCCTGCCCTATCCCATCCAGGCAGTTCTCTCCAGATCAGGAAAGATACACAATACTCACAATTGGAACACTCAGGGTTGTTTTTTTTTTTCATGCTCCACAGTTGCCAAAATAAACTCTCCATGAGATAGAGTCAAAAAAATTACTAACAGAGTGAGTTATGCTCTGGTTGCTGCATTCCTCTCAGCTTTCCCTGGGGCTTGCTTGCTGCACAGCCCTTCGAGGAAGGATTGTTTGTGTACCCTTTTCAGGATTTAACTCTAGCAACACCTTAAGGCAGCTCATGAATGAATGGGTGGATTAATGGATACAAAATATGAGCAAACACAGTGTGCTCAGTACAGCTCCTGATTTGCTTTATCCCACTCTTCCTGGGCCAGGCTGAGGGGCAGGGGGATGCATTTGTGACCCACTAGGTTCATGCTGCATGAAAGCATCCACCTTTCTACAAGTTTTGAATTCCGCACTGTTTCATTTTCCTGAGTTTTTCCTTACTTTTCTTTGCCTGCACTGAAAGGAAAACCAAAAGCTCTCATGATCATGATGTTCCCTTTTCTTTATCTTCCTGCCAGGGTGAGTTCCCTCAGCCTCCTCTCTGAGGCATGTGGCCAGCACTCCAAGCTGTGGGCTTTATAAGGCCATGCTGCTCATCCCACTCACATTTTCTGTCTTTAGGCTCTACCTCATTAACTTCCCTCACCCTATTTGTTTTCCCAACTGATGAAACACACAGAGCAAAGCTTTTCCTCACCTACAACTCTTTCCTGGTTAAAGCAGTCACTGAAAACACTTTTTATGACTTGCATTAACCAGAGCTTCTCACATCATCATATTCAGCTTTTCCATTCCTGTGGATTTAGTCACTTTTTCAATAGTTGCTTCACCTCTTTACACATATGGAGACCTGGTTGATTGGTTCATTCATTCCCTAGCCATCATTATGGGGTTTTCTTATGCTGTAGTGCAGTCTGGGCCACACTCTTCCTCTCTGGGGTGACATGGTGAAGAACCTACACAGCCTCACTGCTGTTGGCATCTCACTCCCAGCTCTCCTGGGATCTTCCAGCCACACAGGGGCTTTTTGGACAATAAATTGTGTTTTAGTGGCTTGAAAGGCCATCCTGTGGAGAGATATCCCAGGTGTTTCTCTCTTTCACAGGCCTAATGTCCTGTGCTGGACCAATCTCATGACTCTGTATTTATTTTATTGTATAGACCCTCCTACTAAACAAATGATTCAAAGCCTAAGGATTGAGGACATACAACCACCACTCCCCCGTCCCTTCAGCAGGTTCAATACAGGTTTAAGGTTTATAAGGGTGTCCTAGTTTAGGGCAAATTTAGGAGGAAACTTCTGAGGGGGGTCTCCTCTAGGAAAGCTAATTCCAGCCACCCCTCCCCCACACCGGTTCGGGAAAAGACTTCCTNAATGACCTAACATCAAGAAAATACTAAAATCTACTTTGTGATGGGCAAGAATAGCCCAACTCCTGGAATCGTTCTGGGCTTTGAACATGAGCTAATTAGAACCAAAGCAAGAATTTTATTCCTCAAAGCTCATTTCCTTCTGCCAACAGAGCCTCTAAGCCCAGGAGCAGGGTTGCACCTGCAGTGTCAGTGGCTTTGTTAATGGCAGTTGGGTTAAGAATCCATTTCTTGGGAAAACAGCAAAAAATTTTGATCTGATAAAAAGTTTCTGCTTATGGAGAAAGTACCTTCAGCAAAAGCAGCAGAAGTTCTGAAGACCAAAATAGTGGTTTAGGAGCATGGTCTGTGCAGATCTGTGACTCTTTGAGTTGTCTGAGGATTCTAAGATTTGCAAAGCTGAGCTAAATTAGGTATATGACAGCACAGAGAGGCAAATCACTGCCACTGCAGTGAGCACAGGGGGGTTACTTGAGGTGCTGAAATGCCTGAAACCATCACTGGCAGAGGACAGAATACAGTTTACAACCCTGCATTTTTAGCCATTAAATAGAGTAGTCAGGCTACTACCCTGGCTCTCTGTGGTATGATAACTAGTGGACCTGATTTCAAGAGGGAAAATACATCCCAGGTTTCCAGTTGTAACTATTTACACTCTGGGATCCAAGCAGGTGCCCCTTAGCAAAGCATCCTCCTACAAACTGAGCAAGAATGTTCCCACCAAGTATGTTTAACCAGTATGCAGGGACTGTGTAAAAGGAAAATTGGAAACTTAACCAAGGCAAACAGAATGAATGGCAGATAGAAAATAAAAACAAATATGAAGGTCTAATTTTACGTGCTGCTGGAAAATTCCACCAGCTCAAATGTCAAGATCTGTATTTAAATGCAGAGTAAGCAACAAGGGGCTGATTTTCAAGCCTGCTCTTGCTGTTTTACCATTGCCATTTGAGAATCTTTTATTGGGTTTTAAACTATGGCACTAAGAATACAATAAGCCCATGAAATTAATTCTGACTGGATTTGATGTACTAGAAAATATACCTGGTGCAGACATAAATCTGTTTTATTACAGCAGAATGGCATTAATTTTATTTTAGTGCACACACACACACACACCAGTGCCTTGCTGAGTCTCAGGGCAGGAGGTGAGTTAATGCCAGTTCTGATGCGCCCAAGAACACAGGCTATTATGCAACTTTTTGCACCATGTGAACCAAATTCAGCAGCCACAGAATAAGTCACAGAAATAGTTTGTTTTCAAAGAAGCCTTAAAGACCATCTCCAACCCCAGCAATCAAATTTAGTTCTCTGTCTCTTCTTCCCTGCTGACATGCTACTGGTAGTTATAAAGCCAACTTTTGGGTTGTACTGACAGAAATGAGCTTTACCAGTGCCACAGGGCTGCCAGACCTCTTTGGGGCACCACAGACCAGCTCCAGTCTGAGATGCAACCAAAGGAGAAGAAGTACAGGCACAGGGAAATTGGGTGAGAATTTCCTGGGGTTAATCTTTCTAATATAAGTTACAATATTTTAAAAAATCCTGAGCAATTGATGCAATTCTCAAACCAGAGTTTTGGCTCATGGAACTTGCTAGCTTTGCAGACCTGAAAACAAAATAATAAGATAAAACCTTCAAAAACTCATGAGGCCAAAAAGAATAGCAATAGCTCATATGAAATCAGGAACGTTTGGCCCACATTTCAGTGTGTAAAACCAGCTGTGTCTGCTCTATCAACATACATTGAAGGAATTATAGGAAGTAATAATGGGAGAAAAGTTTCCTATCTCTCATTAGATGCAGAGATTATTTAATAATATTTAGCTTAAACAAGTTTACACACATTCATGTGCTTTTTTTTCCCCAGTTTGAAAACAAGCCCAGAAAATTTCATCCCAAAAGCTGAAAATTGTAACAAATTGCTAACCAAGTTAGAATGAAAACCATTATACAACTTTATCTTTGTTATGTTAATTTATAGCTACTATTCCCTTAGGCCTAGCAGAATGCCAAGCTCTAGTCTCTTATCAGTTTTTCCCTGGGACAAGAGGTTCCTGTGGTCCCTCATATTTAGATATCATGCAAAAGTGATACTGTGAATTTCGGTTCAATTTTGAAATCCTGTGTCTTCAACTCCTCTTTCTGTAAGATGGTTTAAAAGAGCAAGAGCCACCACACTGACATTCCATAAAAGCTGTCTGTCCCTGTATTCATGAGCCTTGAATAGAAGTGTAGGCACACCAAGCTATGGTGTGAGGAGCTGCATACAGAGAGGAAAATTGCACCAGCTAGAAGCATACAGCATGGTATGGATCAACTATAAACTTTATATTGACATTTTAACAGATGGATCTTGTGACATAAACTGCAATGAGGGGGAAAAAGGGGAGCAGGTTAAATCTACCCAAGGTACCACGTTCATGAGGAAAAGCAAATCCTGGTTTATCACAACCCTACTGGTGCAGTCCCAAAGGCTTACCCACATCACTCTTCCCTGAGGGAATCTTCCCATGCACATCTTCTGGGCTCCTCTTTCCTTGTCCACCAGAGACCCCCTGTCTCTCTCGCTGTTCCTCCCTTCCCTGGCAGCAGCAGGAGCACTTTACACCTCTGAGAAGGCAATTTGCTCCAGGTGGAGAGTGTAACAGGGACACACAGTCCCCAGCCCCACCCTCAGCCCTTTGCCCATCACCTGATACCCAGTGAAGGCAAAAATGCTCTGGGTTCACCTTCTTGAAGGCATTTCTTCTGCAGAAGCTCCCTCCAGGTGTTTCTGATCTCTTTCTTTCCTCACTGTGCACTTTATGTGCACACATTTGTATTCATGAAAAATGAATCAAAGTGTCTGTGTAGAGCAAGGTGTGAGTGCGAGGACTGGGAGTGGGGAGGGAAGGGCAGGTTTGGAGCAGGACCACAGTAGCCTCACCATCCAAGGGGGCAGAGAGTGAGTGGTGACTTCAACATCTGTTATTCAGCAGCATGGCTTCCTCCTGAATCTGCAATTTACTTGGTGTTGTGTGGGAATTCCCACAGGACATGTTTTGAAAGAGCTAGTGAACAAGTGTGAGCAGCTGTACATGCTCACTTTGAAAGATTATCCTTTCCTGTCCAGGACTTTTATACATATTTAGATTTAACTCTATCTCATCATCAGCTCTCTGCTCTACGGGCATCCCTATCTGGCCTTAAAATAACCAGTGGCCATTATATAAACACTGGGTTGATTTTTTGCAAACAATTTAACTCATTTCCCTCTCTTTTTTCCTACCTGTTGAACACAAGAGAGTTACCCCCTACATGCCACTTCTCAACAGGTGCCTGATTCCATCTGTTTGAAAACCCACATACACAAAATCCAGCTCACATGCACTCAGCATTGCTCCAGCCAACACCTCATGCAGTCTCTGTGCTGAGTATTTCTTCCTGCTGCTCCCCCTTCCCCTAAGCTGAAGCACAGCCGTTCTCCTGCCCTTCAAAATGAGCTCTTGGTGCAGACTGGCTCATCAACCAATTGCTCTTGCTGCTGGTTGTCCCTGGATAATTGTGTTGCCAAATTGACAGCCAGCTATTGCTCATCCATAGCATCTCTCAGGTAGCCATCAGGGACTTTTAAATGAAGCTTTCTCCCTTCAGCATTCAGTGCCTGATGCCAGAGGGAGGGTTGGGTTGTTCTATTTACCCTCATTTCAATGACCTACCCAGGACCACCAAATGACCTTCAGCTGTGGTAATGCCACGATAATGGCAGCATTTCAAACTGCACGTACTAAAAGTAAGGAATGAAGACTTAAAACTTTTCCACACTGCTCCTGTTATAATCATACACGTATCTGTGTGTGTCTGGGACTGAATAACAAAATATCAAACCCTAGATATTTTGAACAGCACATACTATTTCAGTTAGAAGGGACCTACAATAACCATCTAGTTCAAGTGCCTGACCAATTCAGAGCTGATATCTGATTGGGTGCTTCCTTTTTGTTTTTCTTTAAATCCACTTGAACAAAAATTACAGCACTATACTCTCGTCTTGCAAATACTTCACAGCTAAGCCCAAGAACATTGCAATTCCCATCACCACTGAGCATGTGCTGCGCCCAATGTGGACTGAATTTCATTCAATCATACAATAGTTTGGATTGGAAGGGACCTTAAAAATCATCTAATTCCAGCCCCCTGACATGGGCAGGGACACCTTCCACAAGACCAGGTTGCTCAAGGCTCCATCCAATCTGGCCTTGAACACTTGCAAGGATGGGGCATCCACAGATTCTCTGAGCAATCTGTGCCAGTGCCTCACCACCCTCACAGTAAAGAATTTTTTCCCAAAATCTGATCTAAACCTGGCCTCTGTCAGTTAAAGCCATTCCCCCTTGTCCTATCATGCCATGGCCTTGTAAAAAGCCCCTCTCCAGCTCTCCTGGAGACCATTTAGGTACTGGAAAGTGCTGTAACTTTTCCCCAGAGCCTTCTCCAGGCTGAACAACCCCAGCTCTCTCAGCCTGTCTCCATAGCAGAGGTGCTCCAGCCCTTGGAACACGTTTGTGACCTGTTCTAGAGCTTGCTCCAACAGCTCCATGTCCTTCTTCTGTTGTGGGATGCCAGAGATGGATCCCACCTGAGATCCAGGTGGGAACTCAGCTGAGCGAAGTAGAGGGGAAGACTCAAACTGGGCTGTACATTGTATTTGTGGACTTAAAACAGCATTTTATAGGAACTGTGGAAGGTGAGAGCCTGACAGAGGACAAGCCCAGTCACTGTGTTCCACATTTAATCCAATAGCTCCTGGTGCTGGGGGGTACAAAAAGAGATGTTTCACCCCAAATGCATCATGGCCCCCCGGAATCCCAGACCTTTGGGCACAGGTGCATGTGTAGCAGGGCACTGGGACCATCCCACCCTGCAGCCCAGGATGTAACATGAGATAAACATCACATAATCACAGTAATCCTGGGAATTTGTCCCAATTTACTCACATGCAGTAACTGGGCTGCGCTTGCACTTGCTGCAATTCCCCATAACAGTGGAGGATTTGCTGCACACCAGGGTTTGAGCTCTTGATGAAAGGGTGACCCCAAGGCCAGCCTGGGAACAGCACGGTCTGTTGGTCTTTAATTTGCACACAACCCAGTGCCACGTGGCACAAGGAATGGGGGTGGATCCAAGTGGCTTCCTGCCCCCATGAGAAAGATCTTCCTTGCTGAGGAATGATCACATGAATATTCTCAAATTTTAAACCAATTTCTAAACAGGAGTCATCCTGTCTCCCTCATACACGCCTACCATTCCATCTAATTTTTACGATTTTTTCTTCTGCAAAATATACAATAAGGCAAAAAAGTTATAGAAAGAGGTTTTTCTTAAGAGACCAATGCTGTGTCATTTCCTAGATTGCATTCTTTTCTTTCTCTCTCCTATTTCAGAGAAAGCCACTTTCTTATCCCTGCTGCTGCCAACCTCCTACTTACAAGAGAATGAATCCAAAATAAACTCATTAATTTCAGTGAAGATACAGTGGAATTATTTCAATATAACTCCAAATATAAATTTTCCCTGATACTCCTTAACCACTGCACTGATTCCTATTATGCACTCAGATTTCAGTTTCAGCCTGTGTCCAACACTCTTAGTAACCCAATTAATGTAAAAAAAAAAATCCATTATACTAGAATTTAAAGAAGAAACAAAGGCATTGCACTGCCTTATTTCAGTTAATAGTTGGTATTCACTTGAAAGAAAGTGTAAGGCTTTTCTTTCTTTCAATATTTTTTAGTTAAGAAAGAGGTATTCATGAACTCATTAAAAAAAACCCCAAAACCCTACACCTCCCCCAAAAAGAAGTCAACCACCAAAACAAAACAAACCAAGAAATGAGATTCTCTACAATAGCCTTAGATTTTAGCTTTATTTCCTAGCTCATGGCAGTGTGATGTGAGGAGATGCGGGCAACTGAACCAGGCTCATGTGAGGATAGTGAAAAAAAAATTATTTTTTGAGATGTAAGTTCTACATTTCTATATTCTCATTTTAAAAGCACAGCTATAAAATGGAAACATTTTCATTATATTAATATTCCTTATATGTAAATTAAAGGCTTTAATTTGCTGGTCTCCACCTTTATTATGAAAATATATTTTTTTAAAAAAATCAAAGGTAACAATCCGCATGACCATTCAATTTATACCATTCTGAAATTTCCTGTAAGAATATTCAGACATGTTATTCATTCCTGTGTAGGCACAGGGCTCTGAAGCCCTCATTTAGTTCTCTTGAGTAAAAGATTAGGTACTGAAATTTGTCCCAGTTTTTATTTATGAGCACAATGCACTGCAAATCACACAGGATACCAGCAACAGCTGCATTTCAGCCACATGAGATCCCTATGGAAATTGCGATTGCTTAGAAGGACGTGTACCAACACACAAAGAGGATTTTTCTTTCTAATTACCCGCCCGCATGCGGGAAGGCAGGGTGTGTGTATCAGTAAATCTCTGAAGTTTGGAGGAGAGGTAATACCCAGGATTAAAAGTGTTACAGACACGTTATTTCTTGCCATACAACGTGGAAATATCAAAGTTCACACCCTGTTTTTTTGGAAGATCAAACCAAGTGGATGGCAGAACCTGCCTGGCTAAAAAGAGCCAGTTTGGGATTCCTGCTCACTCACATGCTCACTATGCTGAAGGACTCAAACTGCTTTTTTTCCACCAATTTTTAATTCTTCCAAATTGTGTCTAGGCCATGACCTAAAAAACAGCAATTGCAAGGACACTGCACCACAGTAAGGATGTAGAAAGTGGAAACATCCCTCTGAATAAGTGGTGGGTGTTTTGGGACATGCCCTCAAAGCTTATCCCCAGATGCTCCATTTCCAGCCCTGCTCCTCCCAAATCCCACCCAAAGCCTGGGGACAGCTGAGTATTACACACAGCACTTCTGCATTGCACTGTGCAACCTTTCCCCAGTCCCAGAGAGTTTTATTTCCTCTTCTTCCCCCAGCTCAGGACAGGAGAGCAGGGAGCAAGAGCATGTGATCAATGGCCTCTCGCCTCAAAATCTGTAAGTTTATGTCATTGAGTCCTTGGTGCATTAAAAGGTCCCCCCAAAAGAATGTGGAACCTGACATGACCACCACAGTGTGTCCCCAGAGCCACTGTCAGTCCTCTGGTTTTGCATTCATCATGGTGGCACATGGGATGAACAGCTAAATGCTCAGCTTTGGCTGGTTCATCTGTCACCTATGTCCATTCTCCACACTTTCCCTAAGAGGCTGAGGGGAGGGTGAGCTTTAATCCATAATCCATGGCTGTGCAGAGAAATCCACATCCATGTAAGTGCTGGGTGTGGTGGTGGAAATTCTCTGAAGCTCTCCTGAAGCACAGTCTCCCCACCCCGTTGTGACATGTCTCTCAAATATGTAAGATCTTAGGCTGAGTGGGATGTCCAAATGTGAACATTAGTACTGGTCCCTATTTGAAACCATATTCCTGTCCCAGCCTGCTCTCACGATCTTGCCAGCTTTGCAGGAATGCTCTGTCATGAAACCAGAAATCTAAGGAAGGCCCCGCAATTGTGTCTGGGGTGAAGCTGTGGGATGGAGTTGTTGTGATGTGTCCAATCCTCCCAGGAAATGAAGAGACACCTTTATTATTTCTTTTAGCCTAGTGTATCTGTACGGTTCTCTTGTCCTCCTCTTTCCCTTCCCAACCCACTGAACCTTCACTGGCAGGACAGGTCATGCTGCCATGTCCCTTGTCCCTTTCATCTTCAGAGGTGCAGCAACCCTCTGGTGCTTCTGCATGTCCTGCATAGAACTGGATGTCTTCAAGGTGTTGCATAAACTGCTGTATCTAGGGTGGAAAAGAGATGGCAGAGCTCAGCGCAGGGATGGGAACAGGAGCCACAGGGAGGCTTGCTGGCTCTTTGGGATGGCAAATGTCACCAATCAAACTGAGCAGCAGAATAAGGCATGGGCCTTGCTGGATCTGCACCACCAGAATGAACATTTGTGGGTGAGTCTGA
This sequence comes from Drymodes brunneopygia, assembly GCA_013400955.1. NCBI lineage: Eukaryota > Metazoa > Chordata > Aves > Passeriformes > Petroicidae > Drymodes > Drymodes brunneopygia. The sequence continues at coordinate 604,624 of VZTZ01036321.1, forward strand.
GTTCAGGGTAAATGTGAATAAAATCAGTGTTGGCCATGGCTTGATCTGCCACCCCTGCCTCAGCCCGCCTGGCTCCCACTCCTTCTGCCAGGCGAGGACCCTGCTCTACCTCCTCAGAAGAGACAGGTTTGCCTGGTGTGCCCTGCCCCTTCCCCATGCCTGAGAGAGAGCCCCAGTGAAAAGGAAGGTTTCTCTTGGGCCTGTGGGCTCTGCCCTCCCTTTGGGCAGTGGTGACTCATCACTGCTCCTCCTCCTGGCCTGGCTTTACCATGTCCAGCTGTCTGCAGCTGTTGTACTCCAGCACATTCCACTCTGCTTGCAGCCGTGTGTTGGTGGACTGGTAAAGGTTGTGGATGGCCAGCTTGATAGTCCACAGCTTCCTGGTTTTCGTGGAAGTCCTGTTCTGGATGCCAGCCCAGCGAGCCTCCTGGAAGGAGAGGACACATGCAGCATGGGGACATATCCCAGCAAAGGTGATGCTTCAACACCAGAGACCCTGGCTTGGAGACCCTAACTTCCATACTCCAGATTAGTCTGCCTTTCTTCCGTCTGCTACCCCATGGAGAGGGATGAAATTAGGAATCTCTTCCAATCCCAGAGACTGTTACTGGAATCTGCATCTGAAGGATGAGCCATCAGCCAGTCTTGACAGAGCCAGATTTAGAGATCTTCCCCTGCCCACCCCACAACTCCTTACCCAGAGGGGTATGTCGCTTTGAGCCTGGTCAAAACGTAGTTTGAGCTGCACCAGCTCATTTTTGTAATGAAACATCTCAGCTTCTTTCTTTGCTCTGTACTGTTCCAGGAACACTTTGTCTTGCTCAGTCAGTTGCTTGTGCCCCTGTTGGGACTGCAGAAGGTCCTTCTGTATCCTCACCAACAGCTTGTACTGTGAAGTGACTTCTGAGATGTCCTCAAACTGCAGCACAGAGTTCCTGGTGTTAGTAACTGTCTGCCCTCCCCTCAACAGTTGCAGGTCTCAAGCCATTTGGCACCCTGCCCTTACCAGAGCCAATGCCTCCCCCTCCTGAAAGCTCTTTCTACCTTCCCCAGCCCTAACTGTTCTGGGGTTCTGTCATTCTCGATGCCTTTTGCCCCAGTTTGTTCCTGGACTATTGCCCCAGTTTGTTCCTGGGCATTGCTACATTCCCTGTGTGGTGGCCTCCCACTGTGCCACACCCACAGCTGTCACTGCCATGAGCAAGAGGACATATTGCACCTTTCCCCAGGCCAGCAGTGCTGTGTTAGAGCACAAAGAACAACTGCAGCTTCTGGAGCCACATCCCCAGGACTTGGGAGGCCACAAGTGGGGTGGTAGGAGTATGAACATTGCATGGAGTGATGTCCTGACATCCTTGAGAGAGGACACAGCTTTTTGACAACTGCCTGGGGGCACTTTCTGGGCATCTTTTCATTTCTCCCAAACCACCCAACTGACCTGAAATAGTGACACAAAGGGGTTCCCATTCCCCCCAGCCCTAAGCTTTTCCCCCCTTCTAATACTTTTTCTTTGCTTTTCTCAATCTTTCACTTCCTTTTCTAGTTCTCCTACCCTAACTCTGCTCCCTGTGGCTCACCTTGGTTGCAGTTTGCGTTTTCCATCCTATCTGAGGTCTCTGGGTGTGAGCAAGTGTCCAGAGTCCTGGACTTGCCTTACCTTCTCCAGTTTTAGCAATTATCTATGGCTCTCCCCAAGGCCATGATCTGTCTCACTTATGTCCAAACTCACCTGTGAGACCTTCACCACATCCTCCAGATATTTCTTGAAGATGGAGTATTTCTGCACTTTTTTGCAGAGTTTCTGGTGTTTTTTACTGAGGGCTTCCAGTTCCATCTTGGCTCTCAAAAGCTCACCATGCTTTTTCATCTCCTCCCTCTGTTCACTGTTTTTCTTCAGAGCTTGGATTCTCAGCTCTTCACATTCCTGTTGGTTTTCCCCACCAGCACACGTGCACATGAAGGGAAAGAAAAGTAAGGGAAGATGGAGCTGGAACACTTAACAGCACTTGTAGGACATATCTTCAGGGAGGAGAGACCTGTACTGAACTACACCAGGAACATTTCCTCTCCCTGTTTCACAGGGCCATCCCTCTTGCATTGACCCCTTGGTCCTGGAGTCAGGTCCCCGGGATGGCAGTCTGAATTTCAGACCTGCTTAGATCTGTCCCCTGAAGACAGCTGGGTGTCAGCAGTGGGGGCAAGGCTAACACCCTTCCTGGGGGCCATTTCAGGCCCTCAGGAGATCACACTGGTACAGGACAAGCAGTTTTCCACCCAAGACCTATCAGGGCTTTCCATATCTGTGGTACAAAACCTCCTGCCCTGCCAGTCCTGTTCCTCACAGCTCCAGTCTCAACAGGAGGTTTGAACAGGAGTGCAGGCCCAATATTCTCTTCTCCAAGGAAGGGGAGGGGTTGCTGGTGTGGCTCAAGGCCATCTGGTGTACCTGGACAGTCCTTCCAGATCTCTCCACATGGGCTTTCAGCTGGGCCCTCTTGGTGTGCAGGTCCCTCCACCGATCAGCGATGACTTTCATCCTCTCTCTGAAGGCCTGGCAGCACCAGAGTGAGGGTGACATGGCTGTCTGCACCCAAAATCCATCACCTGCCTCCCAATAAGCCTCCAAAAAACCAACAAGCCATCCCAGCCATGTCCCAGCACCCACCCATTTTTCTCACCTTGTCTTTCTCTGCCCGGATCTTTTCCATCTCTTGCACTTCTTTTCTCTTCTTCAGGAGGCAATTGAGTGAAGATCGGGAGTCCTGCTCTGTCACCGTGAGCTCCCTGCCACAGTTTTCCTCGAGGTTACACTCTGAGTTGAGTTCCTTGGCAGGGTGTTGGATGGAGGACTGTGTCCCGGGCAGGGTGATGGGGCAGAGCACCCCAACATCATCTCAGATCCCACCTGGCAGCATGACATTCCCACCCCTCCCCAGCAGCCATCCCCCTGGCAGGGCAAGGGGGTGTTACAGGGGGGAACAGAGCTGGGGGAGGAGGTACAAGAGGAGACAGAAGTGATGGACATCAGGCATGGGAGCTTGCCACCGTGAGGGACGGAGGGATGGAGAAGGCAGGAGAAGAGGATGCAGGCTGGTGGAAGAACACCCTCACCTGAGTAAGGGTGGGAGTTCCATCTTGTACATCCTGAGGAAATGGGCTGACATCTTCTCTTTGCTCCAGGTCTCCATTGCTCCAGCCATCAGCAGGAAACAGAGAGTCCAGGGCCTGCCAGCACTGCTGCTTTCCCAGCTCAGCTCAGGGGCTGCCCTTCAACCCTGAGGGCTCAGTGTGGGAGGCACCAGGCAGGGGATGGGCCCTCCGAGGCTCTTTCCTCTGCTTTCCTGAGACCTTCCTCGACCTACGGCCTCTGCAGCCCCGTGGCTATGCCTGGAGAGAGGCCCTATGGCTACTCCGACCTCCACCAATGTTTACTTGGCACCTTAATGGTTGCTTGGCAACAGAATGTTTACCTGGGGTCAGGGGGACTGACCACCGTGTCCAGGACCAGGAATTCTTTCATTTCTCGCATTTCTTCAGGTTCTTCCTCTGCTAAAATTTGACCTCTGCTGGGCATTTCAGTGCCCCTGGCAGCCACATTCCACTGTCCCAGCCCTCAGGGCATGGGGCTTGCTCTGTCTCTCCCAAACACCAGATGGAAACTGTTTATAGGCATCCATCCTCTCTGAGACGTTTGGGGATGTTTGACCACTGCACTGCAATGGCGCAGTGCCCTTCCCTCACGGCTCAGCTCACTGAGATCAGCTGCACAGCACTTTCCCTCTCCTAGGCAAAAACTTCCCCTGGGCCCATCCTCCATTGGGCCTAGTGGCTCCTGTGCACAGCTCTGAAAACAGTGGCTGCTCGCTTCATAAGACCAAACAGATTTCTCCTGCCTGCTCCCAGATGGGTTATTTAAACCCTCCTAATCTAGCAGAGGCAAACTATCACTCCCTGAGGGTAGTTTTTCGTTTCCTGTTTCCCTTCTTCCCCTTCCTGAAGCCCAGGCCTTCCTGCAGGAGGGTGCCCAAGCTTTGGTGTGTTGATGATTGCCTGCCACGCACCAGGCACATCAAAACAGCCAAATTAAACATATTTAATGACTCCTGCAGCAAAAGCACCAGGGTCATGTGCACATGCTTCACTTTCAGAGTATAACAAGGAGAATGCCTCTTCCATTCAAAAGGAATTTTTTTTCTTCTGTTAGTTATGATGAAAGCTCAAGCTGGAGATGAGCTGCAGAGATTGGGCTGAATAGTTCAAGGGCTGATAGTCAGATTAGAGCAGTTGCCTCAGCTGGGAGGAACCTGGGAGGAAGCAGTGCACACTCTATCAGACTGTTCTGCAAGCTCCTCTTGGTGGTTTTACTCTCACTCATCCCAGTGCAACATCTTTGTCTCTACCAAGATTTGCTCCAGCGACAGGAAAAAATATGTTTGAGGAGAGAAGACATAGGAACAACTGTGGACATCATCTGGACTCCAACACTCTCTGCCAGAAGTGCAGTTTCTAACCTTTTTTTCGTTTATTGACTAGTTTTGCACTGGGGTTGTGGAGACCAGAAAAGGAAGATTAAGTCTTGGAAATCTTGAGAAATATTACATGCTAAAGACCACACACCAGCATGCTGTGAAGGACGGGCTGTAGCTCCAGCCTCAGCATGGATGACTGGTAGGAATGGTAGTGTCAAGAAACTTTGACCAGTGTCAGGTTTTTTTAATTTAGAAGTCTATAAATCTTCTCTTCTGCCTCCGAAACCCCACTTTTGCCTATCAAACCCTTGCAAGAAAATGAAAAGGCATTGAAGAGACACAGGACATGAGTGAGCTGCTGGTGTGGAGCCTGTGCTGTGCTGGTTGTGGGGGCCACTGGAATGGGATGTCCCATGCCACCACCAGCTTTGGAAACTTCCCTAAACCATCAGCTTGTCAGTTTGCTGATCTCATCTGTCCCACAGATAGTAGATCCACACACTTTCCCCAGAGCTAAAGAAACTGCCCTGGGCAGCACCCCAGGACACCTTCAAAGGACACTTTCCACTCCTTGTTAAAAGCAAGCAAGCAGCATCCCACAAGGTGCCCACAGAAACTCAGCCTTTCTATTTTATTGCCTTCCTAATAATTTTGTCTGCTCTGCATAAATAAAAGTTCCTGTGACAAGTGGAAAGGTGCCCGGATGGAGAGAGCAGGTTGGTCCAAGGACCAGCTGGTCCCCCAAGTCCTGGTTCTCTCTCCCATGCCCTCCAGCATCTCACTGAGAAACTTCCCCCACTGGGACACAGTCTGCTCTGCCAGGGGCTGCAGGACAAGCTGTTCACTTGCAGGTGGAGGCATGTCAGGAACACTTCCAGGTACAGCACTGAGCAATGAACAACAAGCAAACAAGAGTGCAGAATGCCCACCAGCTGCAGCAGGAGCAGTGTCGTGGAGCCAGTTAATATCCTACATCTGCTGCGTGTTGCAGCAACCCCAGCTCCTCCTCTGCTTTCCTCTGCCACATCTTACACCTCCGTGGGGCTGTGGCTGGGATTTGGAAATGGAAAGGTAGGATTTTTGTCTTGGTTTGCTCTGGTGTGTCATCACAGGCCCCTGGGAATACTGGGCTACAAACAATGACCAGTTGCCCTTATCCTGACCCAACTTGTGGCTGGCAGGCAGCATGACAACACATCACCTGGAGCAGTTCCTACTATCACAGCCTCTTTCTGTAGCCAAAATCTCAGCACTGGCAGAGACAGTGGATGGAAACCAAGCTTATACATTTCAGACACGTGGTCAAACAGCCTGTGGCACCACGCCATGGAGGAACAGCCATGGGGACAGGCTGAGTGGCCACAATTCTGCTCTGCCCACAAGCTCATCCTCATGCTGTGACCTCCAAGGAGCACCAGTCTGAAATGGGGCAGTCCAGGGGCTTCTCTAGTTTGAGTTCTGTGCTAAAGAGCAGATTGAGCCAAATTCAGTTGTTTTTGTCAGATTCAGTTGTTTCTGCCATCTCTCCTTCACATGTTTGTTGGGAGGCACATGGACACTCCTAGGGCAGAGAGGAGCCCATGGAGGAAGAGACTTGTTGTTCATCCTGTTTGGAGCTGGAAGTCAGAATGAAAAACTCCAGGAATCCCTTCCAGCAGGTCCCCTAAATTACCCTACAATTCTATTAACTCCCCATTAGTCCTCCACCCCATACTGCCACCCTTGGCAGGAAAAGCCCACCCAGGTGAGGACAGGGGCACTTGGCAGCCCTTTCCTCGCAGTCTGGGCATATGAGGCAGAGCTTTCATCTCAACCCCAGTGTGTTTCTAGAGTCTCATGAATTTTTATCAAACGCTAATGGTTTAATTCCTTCTCACATATGTAGAAACCTTGCCGTGAGTCTGAGCTTTTTTGGGGTTTTTGTTTTGTTTCTTTTAAACTTTACAATGATTTCAATTTTATAAGTTCATAAATCTACTCTTCTTCCTTGCTCTGCCCCACACCTCCTCTCTGGGTGTGGCTCTAAGCAAATGAGACCCTTGAATGAAAATTAACTTTTTTTTTTTTCCTTCAAGAATTGCTCATGTCTCCTCACAGCCTCAAATATTTCATGCAGGTTGTGCCATGTATTTCACAAGTTAAGCCAAGCAAAACACTACCTTCCATATACACTGCAAAAAAAATGTTTTTCAGGCTCAAAGCATTTCTGTCTTTGGCAGAATCTTTTCTCAAAGCATACCAAAGAAAAAGTATGGAAATGAAATACAAAGAGTGGTTAAAATAATATTTTGGGTAGAGATGAGCCCAAACCAAACCCCAGATTAGAGAGCCAGATACCCCCCTAGATACCATGCCTAAAATGAGGATGTTTGTTGTGATACTTGGAGAACAACTGGAAAGCATTGCAGGTCTCCCACCGAGTTTAATTTCCTAATTGAACTTATAAAAGACTTAACCCCTACCAGTCCTCACAGCTAACACAGATCCTTTTATATTTATGTCATAAATTATATTTACCCAGGCTGGCCCGGTGTGTGGATTAGATGGGGGTGGACAGGCTGTGGGGAGACAGATGGGGTCTGGCACGGCAGAGAGGATCCACAAGGCAAAGGGGCTCTGCTGAACCTGGGCAGGGGAGCCAAAGCTTCCCTGGATTTCAGTGTGGTTATTTCTTCTATTTGGATCCAGCCTGTCACTGACGTGGGCACAAACTGCGGTGTAATTTGGGGTTTCAGAACCAGCATTTAGGACTGGATCCAAAACTCGAATGGAAGAAATTTGGGAAAGAGGCTTTTAAGAGTTTAATTTGAAACAGAAAACCCATGAAACTATTTTTGCCCTGGTCTTTAATTGAACTATTTTTTTTTAATCCTCCAGTATGCCTGGGCTCTTCAGGCATCCAGCAGTACTTTCTCAGTATTAAATAGGACACTTTATGCTATAGGAGTGATGAATGACTGACAAACTCAGCTCCCTGTGAACCTGCTGTTCTGGAGAGGTGAACAAACAGCATGTTTCAGCTCCCTATGTGCACTCAGCAGCTATAAGAAAAGCTGGCTTTAAGGAAAGCCTATCTTAACAGCAGATTTCAAGAGGATAATTACACCTACTAATTTATAAATACTCTCAGAATATGATAATGCAAGTCTTAGAGGCATCTTAACTTTCTGTATCCCAACAGACAGTCTATGTATGTGACTGTAAATAGGACAGTTTAATAAAGTGTATTTTACTCTCTAGTTTAATATTTTTATAAATCCTAAAATAACCTTAAAAATATTTGTCCTAGTACTCGACAGGATTTGGGCTTGTTTTTCTATCAATTTAGTGGTTGTAACACAGGTCTTAAAATAGAGGGGGAGGGAGAGTGTTGTTTTGCTCCAGAAGCTGAGTGTGTACCCAGCACGTCAGCCCCATTGTACAGAGCTCCTGCCATCATGAGCCAAAACCATCCCAGCTCCCTCCCAGATAAGGATGGACATGCCCTGGGCTCTGGCCACTGCTCTGGTCCATCCTGTACTGTGCCAGGGCTGCTCCTGTCTGGTACCCACAGCACAGGCACATGCCCAGCCAAATCCTCCCCCATCTCCATTAAGCCAGGTAGCCACACCTCTGTTTCTCCACCCTAAACCAAGGACAGGACTTGGCTAAAGTGCTCAATGTTCAGTGAAGCACCTGCTGCTAGGCAAAATGAAACCTCTTGGGCATGAAGGGTCCACAATGCAGGAGAAAGAGCTTATTATAAATCCTTTTCTTCATGTGGAGTATCATGTGTTTTTAGTATTTCAGGTTGTTGATACCTTGCCCTTGACACTTGTTGGTTGCAGGGGTCACTTCCCACCTTTAATGCAGAGCTCACCCAGCACAATCCCAGCTCTGCCCCAGCAGTGGTGCCAGCATTTCCCTGCTCCCTTCACCAGATTCTTGCTGCCACTGATGCATGAGGACAGGTTCCTGTTCGTCTCAGCCTTCCCAAGTAGTTTTGGGAACTGCAGGCATCCAGGCTCAAAAGCAGACTCTGGGAGGTAGTTTTGTAGCAGAGAATGTTCCTGGACTCCATCAACGATGTCTTCACACTCAGTCACCTTTCAAAAAGACAAACTCCATGAACACTGCTCTCATATACATACATGCACACACAAAAACAGTTATTAGCTTAATAGGGTGAGTATCAAAATGCAACAATAAATTATCTGACATCTTTATTGCTTAGAATGACAGATTCAAACAAAGCTAACCCTTTAATTATGTTTATATAATGTAATTTGGCAGAAGTCATAAAGCACCCCTTTGGCAATGCCAGATTAAATATTTTACATTTGCTTGGGCAGAACATTACAAGACTGGAAGCAGTATTTTTGCCCAATGCTCCGGAGCAGTGACTGCAGGAGTGAGGATAAGAACAAGGGCATAGAGGCTCTGCCCTGAAGGAATTGTCCTGGGATCAAGGGACCCTAACCCCATATCCCGCTTTGCAGAGCTTCCCTTGCCACCTTCACACCCAGGAGACAGCACCACTGGCATTTGCCAAGATCAAAACAAAAGGCCCTGCTGATGCCAAGGACACCAGTGGTGCCTCTGTCATTGCTGGTGGGGTTTCCTGGGCCACTCACCTTTCTGCCCACTGCGCCTTCTCTGAGTCCTCCTTCTGTGTACAGTGGGAGAAGGGGTCCCATTTTATGCCACAAACATTTTGGCTAATGGTCCTTGAGAAAGTTCATACCTGGGAAAACAAAGAGAGAGGATGAAGCACCATGAGCTGTTCTGCAGCAGGGCAGGGAACAGAGAGCAGTCTCAGCATTCAGATTCCCAGAGCCCATTTTCCCATCACTCCTAAGTATCTTCCCAAGAAAAATGACTTCCCACACCGTGCTTGGTGTCTGGGCTCCTCTGTAGGAAACTCCCCAAAGATCCCACATTTCAAGCTCCATGGCTCTGTTTTTCACTGTTGAACTCGAAATGCTTGTTGTCTGTTTCAAAAGGATGCAAATAAACACGGCCCTCACTCCCAGAACAGGTCCCAAGGAGCTGCCCCTCCACTGCCAGCACATCAGGAAAGTAGATGGAGATGAAATAGGAACGAAGCCCCTTGAGATCCAGGATAGCTATTTTGTTGTCCTTCCCAAGGGATTTTCCATGAGTCACCACCATCATGTCAGGAATCTCAGTTCACTCTTAGCCCTCTGAAATCCACGCGCTTCCTCTGACCATGACCACCTACTCCAACATATCTAAATCCACCTCTGCCAAGGACCACCCCAAACACACAGGTCTTCCAGAGAGGTTTCTCTGACTTGGTTCTGCTGCTACAGTGGTAGCACAAAATTGACATTCATAAGCAAATACACCAGAGTAGAATCCAGTGCAGGGAGAATGTGGCTGTGTCTCTCTGCAGCCAGTGGAATGGAAAGCTGCATTCACAGTCTGTTGGAGCAGCCAGCATAAACTTACTGCAGCCCCTCTATTTTGCTTAAGCTCAGACTATTTCCCACACACACATTTAGGCCAGCATATTCTTTGTGTAATGTAAAGTAGGTTCCAGTTTGAATTCTTCATTATGAACATCAATTTGGATGCTGCAAGAGGTACCCAAACCTCTCTTCACTGTCATAATAAAGTGATGTCTGTGGAGTTATCAATAATGAATGAGGATACAGGATAGACAGCAGGAACTTGAACTTCTTCAGTAACACGTGGAGCCAAATGGTGTAGACTTAAATTGAAAATTAAAAAAAAACCCACAAAATCACCTAAAATAATTCAAGTGGTCCACAAAACAATGCATAATATACAATTCAGAGCAGAACTTTGACTAATGTAAAGAGATGAGACCTTTGGAGCACTAAGCAGAGCAGCAGTTTACAAATCCTGGAGTATGTCATGTTTGCATCAAAGTGTTTTAATTACAGAATGAATAAAAGAGAAAATGGAAAATTTCCTTGGGTTCTTCAAAGACAGCTTCAACTGTTTTGCCAAAGTGCTTTCCCTTTTTGCCTTCATATAAATTACGGTGTGCAAAAAAATAAGTCAATTAAGAGAGAATAGGCATTATGAAATACTTCCCTTTGCATAAGCACACAGGCTTGCAAATCTCATTGAAATTCTGTCGAGTTGCATTGCCCACACAACTTGCAATCTTAGCAAAAGCCACACAAAAGGCTTCCCTCCCCATTGTTTACAGGAGCGTTTTGGGAACGGGGCATACATTGCTATGCAGGAAGGGAAACAGAGACAGGAGTGAAATGTAGTTTGTTGAGCTAATAAAACAGCAAGCCTTCCATTTGTTTCCTTAGCCCCATAGAGCCATTCCTGTTTAAGACTTACACGCTCCACTGTTCGCAGAGCTGGTGACAAGCGTTTTCACTGCAGACTGTTAAAGCTTGTGGGCTGGGCTAGTTTTAACTATGAGAATGTTTCCCAGCCATTATTAATGGCAGTGCCTTAATTCACCATTTAAGAGGTTGATATATAACAACAAAGGGACAGAAATCCCTAAAGAGACTTGCTGTACCTAACTAGCTAAACTCCTCTAGAGATTACAGCAACCCCAGAAAAACATGAAATTCATCTAAATTCAGGGGGTTCTGAAGTTTGCAAGGCGTTTGGCCAAAAGCAACCTAAATATTTTCATATTCCTTTACATAAAGTTACCTGTACTGCCTAATTACATGAGTAATAAGAGACAACAAAGTCTCCTTCTCACACATTCAGAACACTCTTTCATGCAGCAAGGAACAGTATATATAAAATAATTAAGACGGACATCAATGAAAGCAAGAAGGGGCATGAGTTTGGAAAATCTGCCAAACCATTGGGGCTTCTGGCAGAACATCCTGAATGTCTGTGATCTGCTTATTCAAATGTGGGCATCAAATTTCCCAGGGGAGACAGCCCATGCAGGTCAGCACTCACACAAGACCACGGGACAGCAGCTGCCTCCTGCTGCCCTTGCAGGTGAACTTCCCACTTCAGCTCCAAGGCAGCTGTGGCAGAGAAATTGAAAACAGGTGAGACAAATTCTGTGGCAAATAGCTCAGAAAAAAGGGTATCAGAGATTCCCACGCTCATGTCACAGGAACTGGGGTTGCTCCAGCTCCATCCTGCCATTTCTGGGGGGCCTACAGACCATTTCTGAAGACACAGGCATATATAGAGGGGAAGAAAAGCCCAAGTGTGCAAAAGTTCATAGTTTCCCCCTACCCCAAATATTCAGATGAAGTGAGTGAGGAAAAATCTAACTTTACTTGATTAGTAACCTTAGACCATCATGGCTGCAGCTGCTTAATGCTGCTCCACCCATTTGCAATGCCAATAACCAAGATTTTCACTACTCTGAAACCTATTGAAGGCAAAGGATACCTTCTGCTCAGCAGAAAGGGCTGAGTGTCAGCTCCAAACTGCTTTTCTTGCCTCTTGGAAATCCTAGTTTAGTCCTTCACAGTTTTCAGTTTACTCCCTCACTTCTCTCCTGCTGAGGAGGAAAGGGGAAAGGGATAAAGAGTTCAATCTAGATCTTCAGCTGATTTCAGCTGATTTCAGCTGGTATCACAGAACAGTGATAATTTACAAGTGGTGATAATGCCGCCAACAGGTGAACTTAAGTTTTTCCTGATTTACACTAGGGATGAGATTCACCATCAGCAGGTGACCTCATCAATAACCGGGTGACTTCAGGATGGTTTATTTCTGAACCTTGCATTTACTCCAGAGTAATAGGAGCAAGTGTGCTCCTCTACAAAACCGCATCTTTATGTGGTTGTACACCAGGGGATAGGGTGAAGCCTCCTGAAACTTTTCAGGAGAAGAACTGCCAAAAGAAATTCTCCTTTTCACAAGAAGAAAGATCTTTCCACAGGAGCAAGGCTTTGTACACAGCCCCAGGTAGGAGGAAAGCATGTTGTACTCTGCAGCTGAGCTGGTGGAGGTCACAGAAGGAAACTGGGCCACTTATTTGGGCTGTGCAATCCCTTCCCTAAGCGCTCACACACCACCCCAGTCTCCCAATGCAGCTTCAGCAGAAAGACCTCCCATGCAGCAGTAGTCAGAGCTCAGTGTCTGAACAAACTTATCTTTTCTTTGTTCAGCCCTCAACTTAGCCAAACCTCCCTTCCCCTTCTTTCTCCTCACTAACTCAGACCGTGTGCCCAGCTGGTTTGGCTCAGGACAGTCTCGGGTGGGTGGTCACTCCCTGGCTGAGGCAGTAGTTTGCTCCCATGCCTGCAGCCATGCACAGCCTCAGCAGCTCTCTGACTATCAGGAAATCTGTAAACCAGAGTGATGAATTGTAGGACCTCTCCAGGGAAAGCACTTCTGGCACACCCACACTCTCTTATGCAGCTGGAATTAAAATCAGGTTTTATTTCCCTCTCTGGGTCAAGCAGAGTGAATCATCACTTCCCTCGTGAGCCCAGAGCCTGGGCCAGCCGCCTGCCCAGCATTGAGCCCTAGTGACAGGGATATGTACCCACAGCAGTGAAAGATCTGCTTTCTCTCCCAGAGTGTTTTAGCCTGTCCCTTCTTCCCCCACCCCTGCGTGTTTTCTGCTTATAACAATTAATTGCTTCATCGCTGAAGGCAGCGTTTAATCCTGCAAGCATAAATTCTCACGTACAGTGATGTGATCAGTGAGGCTTGTGGGATTAAGTCCTTGGGTCCACCAAAGATTTTCACAGGAGTGTAATTATAATCAGACATGCAGCTACATGAGTGTTTCAAGAGAAGCATATGTGCAATTGCTTGCGATTTGTTGCAGTTTTTAAAATCAGAAAAATTGTTCAGGATCAAGTTGATTTGCCTGGTCAGACATGCATGGAATAAGACTCTTTAGAGAAATCACTTTTAGGGATTTTTCTGTTGGTACTTTACCCAGTGCCCCTTCAGATCCCAACTCCTTTCTGAAGAAGTGCCTTTCTTCCACCAGGCTTTGCCTTGTTGCTTTCCTGACCTGAGCTCCTCCTGCCACCTTCTACATTAGTCACAAACTTGAACTTTCAGCCAAAGACATTAAAATTGTTATCGCAACATCTCTGGTTTTTTCCTTGCAGCCCAAAGGGAAAATAAGCACAAACATGACATTAAGGCTTTATTAATAGCATGCTTGTTCAACTGAGACAACCCATCAACCCAAAAATTGGGAAGTAAATATCTTCATGCTATTTCTGAAATGACCTGCCTGGGACAGTGCTTCCTGTGGCTCAAGAAACAGCTTCTTGTCCTCTCCTGAGGGCCATATGTCTCCCCCATTTTGTTCAGATACCTTCTGATCCCTCTGCACCTCTGGTGATACCCCAGCCTGAGGCAGCTCACTGCTAACTACAGCCCAACCAAAATGCCAACATGGGAGGAGAGAATGCACAGGAGGAATTCCCACCAACAGACTGCAGCTTTTCAGACCAAGACCATTAAAGAAACCATTCATAAAAGATGTGCTCCTCAGATATGTGTTCCTTTTGCAGAACCTCTTCAGCCAGTCACTGTCCCTTGTCTCCCTCTGCATCCTCAGCAGCCACTCCTGACCCTCTCCCCAGCTCTGCCACCAAAAACTTTCACATTAAACTTCCCACATCACTGTCACAGCTCCTCTACTTACAAGAACCTGGCAGTGCCAGCCCATGCTGTGCCTGGCTGAGTGCCTAATGCTCAGGCAACCTCCCAAATACTTTTGATCCTCATTTGCAGCTGCTTTAGAGCATTTCCCTGTAAGGGCAGCTCTGCAGAAGCAAACTGTCCTGACTATACCCCTGGGGCTCTGGGGTTTGGAGCAGAGCTTTCTCCAGGTGAACCCAGTTGCAATTACTGGATGGATGAGACATTTCAGCAGGGTAGTCCCCCAGCCTCTCTGCTGCTGAGAGTTGCAGCTCTGGTGAACACTTCCTGAGACCTGCGGCTATTGCTCTGGACTTTTCTTCAGCTTCACAGCAGGAATCACATCCTTGGGGTCACCATATCCCCCTAACCCTGGTCTTGGACCATCAGATGTAACCCATGGACTATGCAGTCTGTATTCTGGTTCCCTTCATGAGGCTTCAAAAATAATCGGTTGCACCAAGTTGTGTAAAAATCTCACTAATTGATGAGCTACTGCAAGTGGTGATTGCCAGGTAAGACAGACCTGAAGGGAGCTTGTGGTGAGATGGGTGTTGGTCTCTTCCCTCAGGTAACAAATGACAGGACAAGAGAAAATGGCCTCAGGTTGTGCCAGAGGAGATTTAGATCAGATATTAGGAAAAATTTCTTCACTGAAAGCCTTGTCATACATTGGAACAGGCTGTCCAGGGAGTGGGGGAATCACTGCCCCTGGAAGGATTTGAAAAACATTTGATGAGGTACCTGGGAGCCTGTGTGCAGAGCCAGCTGCTGATGGACTGAAACTATAATGGGTACAGGGAGAAACCTCCCTCCATCACAGATTTTGCCCCCTTCTGATGGTATCACCACCAGCCTGTTTCATGGGCTATGAGTAAAATCTTTAAATCAGACAGGGACCCAACTAAGTTTGATTTAATAGCAAGCAATTTGTTTAATGAAACACACTGTCAAAGCTGGAAATATTCATTCCCCTTACTAGAAACATAATATTAATTAAAACAAGGGTAATGAAAGTGGAAAACATATATTTTATGTTTCTCCATCAGTCTGAAAATCACTTATTGTTTAGATGCTTTTTGAAATATTTGCTCGCTTCAGACCACGCTGGGTTTTGAATGAAAATGGACTGAGATAGTCAGTATTTAAACCTCTACATAGAAAGTTTAATTCCAAACCCACAAAAATAGGGTTAAATATCATCTCTCCAGTTATGCACTGCATAAAAATTTTGCTTTCTTAAAAATGGAATTATTTATTTCTGTACTGAGTGGCAGCCTCTTGCACAGTTGATTCTACTGAGAATTTATGCCTGGTCTGGACAGAGGAAAGGAGCCTGGAATTAACCTCTTGCTCTCTGCTACTGGTAATTACCTTTGCCACAGAGTAGAGCGTGCCAGGAGCACAGAATCCATGCAAGGCCCTGCCATCAGCAGCAATGGAATAAATCAAGATGTGACAGCATGAAGGGACAAATAAATCACCAGGAGAGAGGTGACATGGGGAAGGAGAAGAGCTATAAGCAATACAAGCACAGGAATTTGTGAGCTGCTTTGGGTGGCATCAACTGAACATGGAGTTGGGCTGGGTTTGAGGTACAACCTGTGTTTTGAGGACAGGAAAAATGAGACACAGAGAAATAAGTCTGAGTTCCCAAGACCTTTGAGGGAGAGAGACACCCTGCCCCTGTACAGGATCCTGTCTATGCAAGGTTCCCACAGACAGTGAGTACCAGGGCTAGAGGCAGCTCAAAGGCATCCCAGAGCTTCCTCTTCTGACACTGACATGGGAATTTACTTCATCCTTTACTGTTTAAATATATCAGAAACATTTCTGCAGGAACAATTTCTTTTTGAGCTTCTGCTGTATTTTTCAAAGAGAAAAAGAAGTCTGTATTAAGATGCAGCACAGATATTAATAAGGAAATGCCCTAACACAAACTACTTTCTTGGAAAGGAACACAGAGAAGGGCTCTTCCACCTTGAAACAATACATTGGATGTGGGGGAAATAAAGAGAAAATCTGCTCTTTTGATAAGTTTCTTTTTTTCTATTGGTTGGTGGGTTGGTTTGGTTTGATTTGATTTTTTTGTTGTTTTATTTTGTTTTGTTTAGATGAAGAGAGAATGAGCAGCAGAGAGGGATATGGCTGTTGAGGGTATTTCATAGCAGTAGGTGGCACAGATGTCTCAGTGGTCCCCTGTGACATTATGGTGAGATCATGTGGTTGAAGGGAAAGTGAAACAAGTGTAGCTGCTTCCCAGAAATAATCTTTGTCTTTAATCTCTTTCCCTCCATACTGTGATATGAGCTATATGGAGAAAATCCTGAGGTCAGCACAGCAGCTTCTGGCTGAGGCCAGACTGTGTGACCATGTCCCATCCCTGCTCAGCAGAAGCTCTCCTTTCCTGCAGGATCTGGAGCAGACTCTGGCTTTACTCGTGTACTCATTGCCACCAAGCCACAGTGAAATCACCCACACTGGGCTGCAGCTGTCTCCAGCAGTGAGGACACAAGCACAAAGCTGGGGTATTTTAGCAGGAAAGGGCAACTGCCAGGTAGTTAGGAAAGAGAAGTCTCTTCTTTGCTGGAAAAAGTGAACTTGCATAAATGGGCTTGCTCAGCTCTTCTCCTCTTATCCCAGCAAGGCAATTAACTGGGTAGTTTTTATACCACCAAGATGCTTGTTTCTGGTTTGGTTTCTTCTCAAGCACTTGAAGACCAGGACACACTTACACATGGTGAACAGCAAATACCAATGATCATTGCAAGGATAGAAGCCACATACAATGGGGGAGGAAGAAACATGGCAACGACTGAGTGAAGAGAAACTATTTAACACCTGAAGGACAACAGGGCCAGGATCCATTAAGAGGCCAACAGGGAGCCAACATAATGTAAAATTTAAAAGAAAAAAAAAACACAAAAAAATCCAACAAAACAAAACCAAACACAGAACATTTTGGGCTAGATTCTCACTTTGGTTTGTGTGCCATAGCACTATTGAGGTTTGTGTGCCACAGCTTTCAAAGTCCTAAACAGCATCCAGTGATTCTGTCAGTATTAGGTCTTGGGAAGATTTTGTTAGTGAGGAATGGGAGGAGAGGGTGTTTTAAATTATTTGGTTTTTCTTATAACTACTTTGAAGAACCCCTCTCTGAGGAACAGAAGTTCCCCTGGAAGCTGGTATGAGCTAAGAACCTTGGAGCCAAAATCACAAGATGCTTCAGAAAACTATCCATGAGGAACACACACACTTCCACAGTGGAGAACACACCAACCATTAATTGTGGATAAAAGGGCATGTAGAGGTAAAGAAGTCTCATTGACCTGCTGCCCTGCTCCAGGAAAATATTTCTTACACTCCCTCCAGCTTGCATTTTGATTTTGTGGAGTCAAAATTCTTCCAAACTCCAGCTTTCTATGCCCTTCCCCCTGGTTCTTTTGGACAGACTTACAAAATGATGGGGTTAATAGAGTGCAGAGTAGCTGCAATCTATTTGGGTTTCACTGAAGGACTCGATACTGTCTCCTGAAATCTTATACTCCAGATTAATTCAAGTTGGCTCAGGCAGGAAAATGCTGTCATGCTGACCAAAAGCCACCTGAGATGACTGTAAACATGGGGCAGTGACAGGAAGAGATGCTCTCACTGTGGCACCAAGGGGCTGAGAGCTGCCTGCTCCACTTCAACCTCATCAGACATTCAGCAAAAGGAAAGGGGAATCCAAGGAGCAGAAACTTGCTGGCAGAAAGTCCCAGATGGAGTTAAAATAAAAGAGTATTGCATTCAATGGGGCAGAGGTGAAGGGAGTTAAGAAACGTTGGCGAAACAAGTCAGCTTTTCTGTGGGGAGGGAAGGGGAGGAGAGGAGGGTTGCACACCTGTGCTGAGACAGAAGAGTTCATGAGTGTAACAGAGGGGAAAAATCCAGCAGGCAGCAGTGTTAATATCCTTGCTGCCACCCAGCTGCCTGTCTTCCACAGTAACAGTCATTTTGGGGGAGAATAATTATTGCTCTCTTCCAGAGGGAAATAATTGCCCTGGAATACACTCCTTCAGTAGGGCTCAGAGGAGCAGCAGCTCCAGAGTAGCTCTCTCAAAATAGAATATTCTGGGCAATTTTGCTTGGTAGGCAAGACCCAAAATTCAAATACTCTTGATCCATAGGGAGAAAATCCATGTGGGGACAAGGAAAAGGAGTTTTGTAGTTGATGCCGTCAGTAATCTGTTCTTCTTGTTGGTGCCAAAATCTACTGACCCATTCCACTGCTCCTAAAATCTCGGGAACTTTTTCTACTTTGATAGGATTTGATTATGGCCAGTTGCATGATTTTCAAGGGGAAAGAAGGCTTTTTATATGTTCTTATATGATTTTTTAATGTGTTCTTCACACACATTTTCCAAATTCTCCAGCAGAAAATGAAACTACAAGAACTTCCCAGGCATGTCCTGCCCACTGTTTTCCAGGCCATGTACAACAATCTCACTTTTGGACTTTGTGGTATTTCAGTTTTACAGTATCCCATGTGAAGTTCTTCATCCTCCTCCTCCCCCCTGTCTTTTAGGAGAAAACCACTGCTGCTCTGGAGTAGCTGGTAACTTTTCTTGTTCCTTATTTGAAATATTCACCCAAAGCAGTGACAAAGCATTCAGGTGGCTGAGGAAGTCTTGTTCAAATGGCTTTAAAAATGGTTTGGTCAATCAGCTGCTGGTGTTCTTCCAATAAGCTGTTGGTGTTGCATCCAAAGCTCACAAAAACAAATAAACTCTCAGCTCCATCAGCCCTGGACTGAGCTGTGTGTCCTGGGAGGAGATTTGGTCACCTGGTACAGGAGCTCCTTCAAAGATCAAGCTTAAGCCTGTTTGAATTCACTGTAGGTGTAATTCCAGTTTCTCCTTCCAAATTCAGAAGGCTCCTACCCATTCCTGCTGATACCAAAGTGAAAAATCTGGATGAGGCAGAGCTGGGATGCAGGGCAGGATGGATCACCCCTCACACAGCAGGACAGGGATCCTTCACAGCCGAGTTCCCTGTGCTGTGGTGATGCCCTGTTTCATCACTGGTGCTCACAGCACTCAGCCCTCCATACACAGACACCTCCAAGGTGGAAAAAAAGCAACCTTAGAAAGGGCCTGATTTCGAGTTCAATACCAACTCCATAACCAGCCAGTCACTGGGAATGTGAGACTCAGCCTTCATCTCTCCCTGACTAATATGAAGCAGATGTCTTCTCTTAATGAACCATTTGCTAATTAGTAATCACTTCATTTTTCTTCCATCAGTTTTCTTCTCTAGTTCAAACACAGAGAGGGCAGGCTGTGTAAATAAGTCAGTTCCAATAAAAATGTATAGCACATAGAGCAATTCAAAGGCACTGAGGTAGGAATTGAGCAGGACAGTGCCTCTTACAAGATGGGACACCTGACAGGGATGTGGGACATGTCATTCAACCCTTTGCATGTCTTTTGACTTACCAAGTTGCTTTAGCCTCTGTATTTTGGACTCAAATCCTTGTTCATGCCTTGTCTGTTCACATCATAAATGCCAAGCAAGGGGAATGTCTCCAGTTTTAGTGTTATCAGAAACTAACTGTGATATTTTCTACCACCAGTGAGACTGTAATAGGGCAGAGCTTTACAGCAGTGACTTTACAATCCTGTGGCTCTGGACATAGGTGGTAAAACTCAGGCTCCAGAGATGAATAATTATTCACAGTAAATGTCCCTTTTTCCTGGTGGGGGTTGCAGTGCATCTGGGACAACCCTCAAAATGCAGCCCCTGCTCTGTTCTGGCACAGGAGCCTCATCCCTTTGCTCCCAAGATGCTCAAGTGGGAGTGGAGAGCACCCAGCAGCTGGGACACACCACCCGGCACCCCTGAACTTGGGACCTCTGAATTCCAGTCCAAAACCTGACATCCCAGTTCAATCAAGAGAGATTATTTTCCTCTGGGCTCTGAATTAAAAAATACAATGATGCTTATTCATTATTTACAGGAAAGGGATGACATTTAAATTCTGTCTGGGTCCCAGCCATCACATTGCATCTCTCTAATAGTTTCCCAATAGAAACAGATTCCTTTTCTGGCTGCCTGACTCTCCTTTCCCCTTTCCCCCTGATACTAAGGGGTCTTAAAAGCTTTAAAAGCTATAGCCATGCTAATTTTGTAATATACTGGAACTCTCCTTTTGCATCATCCTAAGGGGGACTTACTCTAATGTGGTTCTTGGAAATAACTTCTTCCCTCATAAAACACCCCAAATTGTAAACCTTTCAATGAACTCCTTACATTAAGGCATTTTAAAGTTTTATTTTAGTAGTCATCATAATAAACAACTCCAGTCTTCACAGAGCTTTTCATCCCCAAGGATCCCAGAGTGCTTCAAGCCACTGCACATCAGCCACAGACAGGGATGGATCCACTGCCCTGAGACAAGGTAGCTGTTCCCAGGGCTCCAGCCAGCCCTGCCATGCTGTGAGAGAGAGGCTTCAATGTGAGCAAGGAGCAGCATCTCTGCAGCTGAGCTGGTACAGAAGCCCTGTTGGGATGCTCAAACCTGGCCAAAGCAGGAATGGTATATGTCCTCCAATTTTGCAGCATGAAATGGAGCCAGAGCCCAGTAGCTGGTTACCAGGAAACAAATTCTTAATTGAGGGATATATTAAGTAGCAGCTAACAGTATTGGCTACCCTGTGCTAGGAAAGAGACCATGGACACAAGTTGCAATGTGAGAAATTGCAATTAAATATAATTTTTTTTTAAAGTCTCTGTAAAGGTGGTTAAATGGGTTGTCCAGAGGTCTTGTGGCATCTCCATCCTGGGGCTGAGTCCTTGAATTCAACTGGATGAAGCCCTGAGCAACCTGGTCTTGCTGGAACCTGCTTTGTGCAGGGCCCTGGATGAGAGAGGTCCCCTGGCCTCATCCCAAATTCTTCTGTAGCGTAGTCTGGCGCAATAACTTAAAGTATGAGTGGTGTTGGTTTAAATTAACACATCAACTGCTGAGCTGCAGCAGCTGTCACAGCTGTGAGCTACAGGCCCAGCAACCTCCAGCCACCACCAGAAACTGCAACCCTTCAAGTTGTGCTAGTGAGAGTCTGTGGAAACCCCACTGTTTTGGTAATTTCACTGAAATTTAAACTGATTGCTCTTGTCTCATCGCAGCAGTTCTGGAGGAGAATGGAGCACCAGGCTCTGTGCAGCAGACATTTCCGAATGTGGGTGTTCCCTGCCTCCAGTCCTGTATTTTCCAGATTAAAGCCATTCAGTGCTGTTAACTCTTCCTCACAGCAACCAACCGCTTGTGATTCTCTTTAATCCAGACCTGTTCCAGTTCACTGGTATTAGGGGTGAGGAGCAATACCCAAACTTGGCTTCAACACACTTTACTTCAGCCCTCCTCAACACCCAGAGCAGCCACCTCCCTTATCTCATATCCAGCTTTCCCAGGAAGCTGACCCCTAGAGCTCTTTTGGGGCAGACAAACGGCGTCACACTGTCCCACTTGGATTAGAGTCTCCCACAGCTTCCAGATATTTCTCCATCACACTGCAGCCTCACCAGCTGCTGCCTCCTCTAGGAATTTATGTACTGGATCATACCTTCTTGCTCACACCTTGCTGATGGCAGGTTTGTGGTTAACTCCTGAAAAGCAGCATTTCCTCCCCAGGGAGATGTGCATCCCATGCAAGGAATAACAGCTAGACCTCAGGTGGAAGGCAGCAAGGCAGGGAGACTCCACCACTGCCTGGGGGGGGTTCCTTCAGTGGTTAACTTCCAACTAACCCATTTTCAGCTCACACTGATAGCCAGGAGGTTGCAGCATGATGTAAAGACTTGGTAGCTCGACAGCAGCCATAGGCAAAATCATTGCATAAACTGAGTCTTCCGGGGCTGGGAGCCAGGGAATGTGGAACTCAATATGGAAGACATCACTGTATTTTTTGTTGATATCATTATGTTTTATATTCTGTTTCATTGCAGTCTGAAAATGCTTTTTAACCCACTGCTCTCACTGTGATCTGCAGTCACCCAATTGCCTTGTGATTCTCATCCCAAAGAAATCCTCACCAGGATCCAGGCCTGGATTTAGACAGTTCAAGGATTTAGTAATTTTTTTATAATCTTTAGGTATCACTGGGAAGCAAACAACCCAACAGTCCCTATGGCTGTGAGCCCTTTTTAGCAAACTGCTGCTCTGAGCTATTGAGGCAGCATTTAAATCTCTTCTGAAGACAGGTAAACATGAGGCAAACAGTGTAAGTATCTATAGATCAAACAAAAACCCTGGAACTCACTGACTTTGGACAAAGGTCTGGCAAGTTCCAGCTCTTCTGTACAGCATTTTCTAAACTGCAGTTAGCAGCTCTGTTAAATAAACTGAAAAAGCTATATTGTTATAGTACACATCTAGAAAACATGTAGGACAGAAAACACAATTAGAGAATGAAAAGGAATTGCTGCACAACTCCTTTTTTAAAGTTTCACTCCATGTAGCATAAATAGGGAGCAGATCATTTTTAACTTGTAAGATCACTATGTACAAAAATCACATAAACTTTTCAACTTAAAACATTTCATGGTGATAGGAATGTCATTGCTGTTATCATCATAGCAACTGAACACACACTACTGCTTAACAGAAATGGGGGGGAAAAATAAATTTCCCACCAGAAAGTAATGAAAAGAAAGTTAATACAGGACTTCCAAAAAAATAGTTTTTGGACTTCAGCCAGAAAGCTTTTTGCTTGGACCTGGTTGTCTTCCTAAGGGAAGCATTATTTTTTTGATGTGGAGGCTCAAATCTCTATTTTTAGAGCACATCATAGTCGATGAGTTTAGCACTTTCACATTTGAACCAACAGTTTATTAATATTTTATCAGACCTTCTGTAACACCACATGGTAGTTTTTTATTCACTTAATAATAATTTCGTAAATTGTCATGCCTGTCATTAAACAGGGTTTACCCCAAATAACCTCTTGGATTTGGCAAGTGAGACTCAGCTATTCCACACTGTGCATTAACTGTGTGACCTCCTTGTTCCCTTTCAACCCTTCTTGTTCAGTGGAGTGTTCAGCACTGTGATCAGAGCAGTCCTTGTGTGGGAGGGGAGGGAGAGTTGTGTGCAGAGGAGCTCAACGGGTTTGAGAACCGGCTAATGGGAACATCATGAAGTGCTACAAAGGCGAATGCAAAGTCCATCAGATGGGAGGAATAACCCCATGCACCAGTACGTGATGGTCACTGAGCAATCGGACAGAATCTCTGCAGGAAAGGTCCTGGTGGAGATGGTTGTGAGCTGGCAGTGAGCTCTGGCAGCAAGGAAGGCCAGAGCTGCCTTAGGAGGGACATTGACCACAAAAGGGGTGGTCCTTTCCCTCTGCTCAGCACTGAGTCCAGTGCTGAGTCCAGTCCTGGGCTCCTCAGCACGAGACAGATGGGAACACACCAGGGTGGACCCAGCAGAGGCCACCAGGATGGCCAGGGCTGGAGCACAGAGCGTATGGAGGGAGGCTGAGCTGGATGGGCCTGCCAGCCTGGAGAGGGAAGGGATTCAGGGGGACCCTACTGCAATCTGCGATGAGAAGCTGTGGAGAAGTTGGAGCCAAACTCTTCCTTGGGTTGCACAGAAATAGGGCAAGAGGCAGCAGACATAAACTGCAACATAGGACACACCCACTAGATTTCAGGAAAAAATTATCACCCTGAAGGTGGTCAGACACAGGGTCCAGGAATTTGTGTAATTGTCATCCCTAGAGACAAGCAAAACATGACTGGACAAGGCAGGAGAAACCTGATCCAAATTTGGTCCTGCTCTGAGCAGAAGGTTAGATGACCCTGGGGATCCCTTTCAGTCTGAATTATTCTGATTCTCTGACTCACATCTTTTCACCAAACTATGTTTTTTTATAACACACCCAAGTCACTTGAATCATCGATCCAAGGCGCTGAATCACATCTGTGTAACCTACTCTAACCTGACATATTGTTTGATCCTGAAAGTGCCTCATAGCAAAGAAATGAGAGTGGACTTACAGTTTTTGCTAAGTGTTTATAGCACTGAGTATTAGATTTGTTAAGCCCTCAAGATGAGATGAATCTGCCTTTGCACAGGAGAGCACATTGGCACCACTGCTTTTACAGCAACGGGAAGGTGCTGGGTTCTGTGAGGAGATGCAAACCCAGATTAACACTTTAATCCATCACAAATGGGATGGGTATCATCCTGGAGGGTTTAGATGTCACCTCGATATGGAGTCACATCAACTGTTGTGCAGTCAGGGCAGACAAAATCCCACCAGGTACAAGTGAACACCTTGCTCTCAGTACTGCAGTTATTAAGCAAATGCTACGCACCACTGGCACAGAGGGACGGGCTCTGGGGAGGGCAGGACACAGGTCAGTGATGACAGAGTCAGGAAACTTTTGGAAGAGCTGAGCAGCTTTGGAGTTACCCACGGTAATGCAGCCCACAGCAGCCCCACAAAGAAAACATTGTCAGGGGCTTTTCCACCAGCCAGTTGAAGCCAAGTGATTAGAAACCAGCATTAGACAAATTCACTAGAGACAATTTGGCTTTTTGTTATTTGATTTTCCAAGGGTGGGGAGTTCATTTATTTTTCTATTTTTAAGGACTTTTTCCCCTCCACAAGAAAACCTCCACAAACCACAGAGTGATAGCAATAGAAGTAAATGAGCACAAGAGCTCACCAAAGGTTTGTGGTGGATTCTCTTTTCACTGTCAAATTTTAAATTGAGATTAGAGAACTTCTTAGAACTAATGCTGTGTTTTAAAGAAGGATTAATTCTGGGAAGTCCAGTGTCTGATTATACCAGGTCTTTTGACCAGATAGCAAAGATTTATTCTGGTGCACAAGAAAAGATTATCTTGTTGACAGGGAGATGAAACATGGGAAGAGGGAGTGTGGGAGCACCAAGCACTGAGGCAGAAACAGCCACGCATCCCCTTGAGAAAACAGAATCCTCAGGGAGAGGAATGAAAGATTTGAGAAACAAGAAGCTGGGAAATAGTGGATGAAAATCTGGACGTGACCCAGCCATGTGCATTTACAGCCCAGAAAG
Organism: Drymodes brunneopygia; assembly: GCA_013400955.1. Classification (NCBI taxonomy): domain Eukaryota; kingdom Metazoa; phylum Chordata; class Aves; order Passeriformes; family Petroicidae; genus Drymodes; species Drymodes brunneopygia. The sequence continues at coordinate 629,766 of VZTZ01036321.1, forward strand.
CAAATCATGTGGTGGGCTGCACCAAAAGCAGCGTGGCCAGCAGAGCAAGGGAGGTGGTTCTACTCTGCTCTCATGAGCCCCCACCTGCAGAGCTGTGTCCAGCCCCAGGGTCCTCAGCACAGGAAAGACATGGACCCGTGGGAGTGGGTCCAGGAGACCACAGAGATGCCCTGGGGGCTGGAGCACCTCTCCTGTGGAGACAGGCTGAGAGAGCTGGGGGTGTTCAGCCTGGAGAAGGGAAGGGTCCAGGGAGACCTTACAGCACCTTCCAGTGCCTTAAGGGAGGTTACAAGAAAGACTGGGACAAACTTTTCATCAGGGCATGCAGTGATGGGAGAAGGTGTAATCGTTTTTAACTAAAAGAGAGTAGATTTTGATTAGACATAAAAGTAGATTTTTGTGCACTTAGTGCTATGGTTTCATTGACAAGGTGATGATTGGGTAAAAGTTGGACTTTATGATCCTGTAAGGCAGGGAATAACATAAATAACTCTGGTTCTGTGATACGAGGAGCATGATGAGGCACTGAAACAGATCATCCAGGATGCCCCATCCCTGGAAGTGTTCAAGGCCAGGCTGGATGGTGATCCTGCCCGTGGTGGAGGGGTTGGAACGAGGTGATCTTCAAGGTCCCTTCCACGCAGACCATCCTGTGAGCGTGTGAAGCAGAGCCCGTGAGTGCCGGACAGGAGCCTGGGGACGAAGGCGATGCCGGATCCGGGGGGGATGCGGATGGGATCTGGGCTGGATATGGGCTGGATCAGATGGGATCAGACGGGCTGGATGCCAACGGGATGCGGGATCAGATAGACGGGATGCGGGCGGTATTCGGGCGGAATCAGACGGGTGGGATGCGGGTGGGATGAGAGCGAGATCAGACGCAATCAGACGGGTGGGATGCGGGTTGGATCCGGGAGGGATCAGGCGGGATCAGACAGGCGAGATGAGGAGGGGATCAGAACGGGCGGGATGAGGGAGGAATCAGACGGGCGGGTTGGATCCGGCCGGGATCCAGGCGGGATCAGGCGGGATCCGGGCGGGGATGCGCGGGGCGCTCCCGGCGGGCGGCGGGGGCCATCCCGCGGCGCCCC